>PVHT020004943.1:7801921-7823733 GCA_004024745.2 Catagonus wagneri | reverse complement strand
ATATGCATATTTTTAAATTTCTCTCCCTAATGCCTTTTTTTCCCCAGGGGTATAGGCATTTCATTGTCATGTATCCTCAGTTTCCCTTATTCTGGAACATTTCTCAGTACATTTTTGTCTGTGAACTTGACATTTCTAAATAGCACTGACCAGGTGTTTTGTATAGGTACTCTCTGTTTTTATTTGTCTGATACTTCCTTATGATTAAATTCAGGTTATACATCTTTGTGCTATTCATTAAAAAATATTTTACAATACCGTCTTTCCATTAATTTATACTTAGCTACCCTCGAGTGGTAGGGGAGGAAAAGTTTGTTCCCTCAGTTTTCCTTAAAAACCTTTTGTTTTGCTAGGGCCCTATAAGCTGAACTGGCAAAAACAATAAATGGATTAGCAAGAGAAAAACATACAGTTTTATCAGCATGTGCAATGTGCATTCATGTGGGAGAAACTTACACAAAACAATGATTAGAACTTGGGACATATATAGCAGTTTAAGCATATTAAGAAAGCATTATAAACATTTTAAGAAAGAACGGTAGTACTTTTATAGAGAAATGACAAGAAGGGAAAAGAACTTTGAGCTTCTGGGTAGCCAAAGGTGGGAAAGCAAATAACATGGGGAAAGAAATGGGGGTAGATCAGAGCTAGTTGGTAAGGTTTATTTGTAAGGAATCTTTCTAGATGCTGTCTAACTTCTGGTGATAAAGTTGTCATCCCCTTCCTGTTACTGAAAGTGAGGGAAGGGGCTTTTAGGCAGATGTGGAATGGGAAGAGAGCTCATACTAGAGCTGTCTTCTCAGTTGCCTCCAGCTCATGATAATCCTTCGCCAGAGTGATTTATTTTAGGATGGGATACTATGAGTCTCTTCAAGGTAATAATACATAAGGTAATAATTTATTGTATTTTACCATTTCATTTAAAAATTCTTGATCTAAAAAATTATCATAAAATATAACACTCTTTGTGTGATTTTAGAAACATGTTGCAAAAAGTATTTTCCAGCTGAGAGAAATTGTTTCTATGGCACACATTTAGAAATATTCAGAACAAGCGTATAAATGACTGGAATTTTAAGAGTATTCCATGTGTTCCTTACCAAGTTTTCCTCTCTGTAGAAAATAAAAGCTGTATTTCTATTTTATCTACTTTATCATTGTTTCTGAATTGCATTGTATTTCTTACTGTTATAGGTTTGAGACAGAACCTCAATGTTATTATAAAAATGAAGTGATGTTCAGCTAATGTAATTGTTCAACTGAGCAATCATTCTTAACTTTATACTCTAAAACTGGATTTTTTAACTCAGTGAATTTTATTATGTCATCATAGCCTAATTTTATAAGATATCCATCTCAAACACCAAGCCTACCCCCGACATGTCTCCTTTGATAACCATTAAGTTTTTCAACTATGGTTCAGCTCAAACTGTGAGTCAGTTTCTATTCTGCGAATAAGTTCATTGTATCCTTTTTTAAAATTCCACATATAAATGATATCATATGATGTTTGTGTTGCTAACTTCACTTAAAATGATAATTTCTAGGTCCATCCATATTGTTGCAAATGCCATTATCCCATTCTGTTTATGGCTGAGTAATATATTCCATTGTGTATTTGTACCACATCTTGTTCATCCTCTTCTTTGTCGATGGCCATCTAGGTTGTTTCCATGTCTTGGCTATTGTATGCAGTGCTGCAGTGAACATTGGGGTTCATGTATCTATCTTTTTGAGTCATTGTTTTCTTTGGATAGATGCCAAGGAGTGGGGGTGGTGGATCATATTGTAATTCTATTTTTAGTTTTTTGAGGAATCTCCATACTGTTTTCCATAGTGTTTGTACCAATTTATATTCACACCAACAGTGTAAGAGGGTTCTGTTTTCTCTAAACCCTCTCCAGCATTTTTTGTTTGTAGAGTTTTTGGTGAGGACAGTTCTGGCTGGTGTAAGATGATACCTCAGAGTAGTTTTGATTTGCATTTCTCTAATTGTGATGTTGAACGTCTTTTCATGTGTTTTTTTAGCCATCTGTGTGTCTTCTTTGGAGAATTGTCTGTTTAGATCTTCTGACCATTTTTTTCATGGGGTTGTTTGGTTTTTGGTATTGAGCTGCAGGAAGAGATGTTTATGTATTTCAGAGATTAACCCCTTGTCAGTGACTTCATTTTCAAATATTTTCTCCCATTTTGTGGGTTGTCTTTTGTTTTATTTAGGGATTCCTATGCTATGCAAAAACTTTTAAATTTAATTAGGTCCTATTTATTTTTGTGTTTATTGTCATTACTCTAGGAGGTGGATCTGAGATGATATAGCTGTGGTTTATGTGAGAGAGTGTTCAGCCTATGTTTTCTTCTAAGAGTTTTATAGTATCAGGTCTTATACCTAGGTCTTTAATCCATTTTGAGTTTATTTTTGTGTATGGTGTTAGAAAGTATTCTAATTTCATTCTTTTACATGTGGCTGTCCAGTTTTCTCAGCACCACTTATTGAAGGGACTGTCTTTTCTCCTTTGTATTTTCTTGCCTCTTTTGTCACAGATTAGTTGAATATAGGTGCATGGGTTTAATTCTGAGCTTTCTATACTATTACACTGATCTGTATTTCTGTTTTTGTGCCAGTACCATACTGTTTTGATGACTGTAGCTTTATAGTATAGTCTGATGTCAGGGAGCCTGATTCCTCCAGCTCCATTTTTTTCTGAGGATGGCTTTGGCTATGCTAGGTCTTTTGTGCTTCCAAACTAAAATATTTTATTCTAGTTCTGCAAAAAAAAAAAAGCCATTATTAATTTGAGAGGGATTGCATTGAATCTATAGATTGCCTTTGGTGGTATAGTACTGGTTATTTCCTATCCAAGAGCATGGTATGTCTTTCCATCTGCTTGTGTCATGTTTGATTTCTTTCACCTGCATCTTAGGATTTTCAGAATACAGGTCTTTTGTCTCTTTAGGTAGGTTTATTCCTAGGTATTTTATTCTTTTTGATGTAATGCCAAATGGGATTGTTTCACTAATTTCTCTTTCTGATCTTTCATTGTTAATATGTAGACATGCATTTGATTTCTGTGTATTAATTTTGTATCCTGCAGCTTTTAAGAAATTCGCTCTAAAAGTTTTCTGGTAGTGTCTCTAGGATTTTTTAGATATAGTATCATGTCATCTGAAAACAGTGATAGATTTACTACTTCCTTTCCAATTTGAATTCCTTTTATTTATTGTTCTTCTCTGATTTCTGTGGCTATGACTTCCAAATCTAAGTTGAATAGTAGTGGCGAGAGCAGTATCTTTGTCTTATTCCTGATTTTAGTGGAATTCTTTTAGCTTTTCACCATTTTAATGATGTTACTTATGTGTTTGTCATACATGGCCTTTATTATGTTGAGGTAGGCTCCCTCTATGCCCACTTTCTGGAGGGATTTTGTCAGAAATGGGTATTGGATTTTGTCAAAAGCTTTTTCTGCATCTGTTTAGAGGATCATTGGTATTTATTCTTCTGTTTGTTAATGTAGTGTATCACACTGATTGATTTGCAAACACTGAAAAATCCTGATATCCTGAGTTGAATCCCACTCGAACATGGTGTAAAATCCTTTTAATGTATTCTTGATTTTGATTTACTCATAATTTGTTGAGGATTTTTGCATCTATGTTCATCAGTGATATTGGCCTGTCATTTTCTTTTTTTGTGGTATCTTTGTCTGGTTTTGGTATTGGGGTAATGGCAGCTTAATAGAATGAGTTTGGGAGTGTTCATTCCTCTTCAAATTTTCAGCATAGTTCCAGATGGATAGGTGTTAGCTCTTCTCTAAATATTTGATAGAATTCATCTGTGAAGCCATCTAGTCCTGGACTTTTGTTTGTTGGAAGTGTTAAAATCACAGTTTCCATTCCAGTACTTGTGATTGCTCTGTTCATCTGTTCTGTTTTGTCATTGTTTAGCCTTGGAAGATTGTACTTTGATGAGAATTTGCCCATTTCTCCTAGGTTGTCCATTTTATTGGCATATAGTTGCTTGTAGTAGTCTATTATGACCCTTTATATTTCTGTGGTATCTGTTTTAACTGCACTTTTTCATTTCTAATTTTACTGATTTGAGTCCTCTCTCTTTTTTTCTTGATGAGTCTAGCTAAGCGTTTGCCAATTTTGTTGATCTTTTCAAACAATCAGCTTTTGGTTCCATTGATCTTTTCTGTGGTTTTCTTCATTTCTATTTCATTGATTTCAACTCTGCTGTTTATGATTTATTTCCTCCTGATAACTTTGGGTTATGTCTGTCTTCCTTCTCTAGTTACTTTAGGTGTAATGTTAGATTGTTTATTTGAGATTTCTTTTATTGCCTGAGATAGGCTTGTATTGCTATAAACTTTCCTCTTAGAACTGCTTTTCTGAATCCCAAAGGTTTTGGATTGTTGTGTCTTTATAGTCATTTGCTCCTAGGTATTTTTTAATTTCCTCTTTGATTTCTTCAGTGATCCATTCGTTGTTTAGTAGCATATTGTTTAGTCTCCACGTGTGATTGTGTTTTTTGTAGTTTTTTTCTTGTTGTTGATTTCCAGTCATATAGCTTTGTGGTCAGAGAAGATGCTGGATATGATTTCAGTTTTATTAAGTTTATCAAGGTTTGATTTGTGGCCTAGAATGTGATCTATCCTAGAGAATGTTGTATGTGTACTTGAGAAGAATGTGTGTTGTTCTGCTTTTAGATGGAATGTTCTATAAATATCTATTAAGTCCAATGGTCTAATGCATCATTTAAGGCCTGTGTTTTCTTGTTGATTTTCTGTCTGGATGATTGTTCATTGCTGTAAGCGGAGTATTAAAGTCCCCTGCTATTTTTGCACTATTTTCAATTTCTCCTTTTAAGGATGTTAGCAGTTGCCTTATATATTGAGGTGATCCTATGTTGGTACATTTATATTAAAAATTGTATTGTTATATCTTCTTTGACCATTATGTAATGTCCTTTTTGTCTCATAATCTTTATTTTAAGGTCTGTTTTGTCTGAAATGAGTATTGCTACTCTAGCTTTCTTTTGACTTTTGTTTCGATGGAATATTTTCTTCCATCCTCTCATTTTCAATTTGTATGTATCCCTATAGAACTGAAGTGTCTCTTGAAGACAGCATATGTATATGGCTTTTGTTTTTGTATCAATTCAGCCAGTCTACATCTTTCAGTTGGGGCATTTAGTCCATTTATGTTTAAGGAAATTATTGATACATGTGTTCTTATTGCCATTTTATTAATTGTTCTGGATTTGTTTTTGTTGGTCTTTTTTCTTCCCTTATTCTCTTCTCTTGTGGTTTAATGACTATCTTTATGTTGTATTTGGATTGCTTTTTCTTATATGTTTGTGTGTCTATTGCAAATTGTTGGTTTGCAGTTACCATAAAGTTTTGATATAGGAGTCTAAGTTGTTGGTCTCTTAATTCCAAATGCACCTCCAGTATCCTGCATTTGTACCCTCCCCTTCTCACAATTTCTAATTTTGGTAGCATATTTGCGTGTGGTTGATTTCCTACCTTTACTGTATGTATGCCTTTACTAGTGAGCACTTGTAATATTTTAGTTTCTAGTTGTGGCCTTTTCTTTTCCACCTAGAGAAGTTCACACAGTATTTGTTGTAAAGCTGGTTTAGTGGTGCTGAATGCTCTAAGTTTTTGCTTGTCTGTAAAACTTTTGATTTCTCCTTCAAATCTAAATGAGAGTTTTGCTGGGTAGAATAACGTTGGTTGAAGTTTTTTTTTCCTTTCATCACTTTAAGTAAATCATGCCACTACCTTCTGTCCTCCAGGTTTTGTTGCTGAAACATCAGCTAATAACCTTATAGGGGTTACCTTACATGTTATTTGTTACTTTTCCTTAAGCCCTGTCATGGCCCAGTGGTTAATGAATCTAACTAGCATCCATGAGAATGCAGGTTCGATCCCTGGCCTCACTCAGTAGGCTAAGGATCTGGCTTTGCCCTGAGCTGTGTTGTAGGTCACGACATGGCTCAGATCTAGTATTGCTGTGGCTATAGTGTAGGCCAGTGGCTACAGATTCGATTTGACCCCTAGCCTAGAAACCTCCACATGCCACATGTGTGCCCCCCCCAAAAAAAGTGTTAAAGTTTAGAGTACTTGCCTTGAAAAATTATAAATTAACCCCGTAACACCTGTCAGTTGTCAGGATATTCACCGAGAAGTTAGTCTCTTAATTTTTCATTCTTCCAATCTCCCCTCCCTTTAGGGAATACAAGCATATTCTTTAGATCAATTACTTTTAACAGTCATCAAGCCAGGTTTCAGGACTTTCATATTTATAAAAATTAAGCCTATTTTTAAAGGATAATGATTTACTCTCACTGTGAATCTAGAATATTTTCTATGTCTTTTATTGACTAGGCATCTCTGTGTTTAGGCCCCTGAGACATTCTCTCCCACATAGTTTCTGTTACTTGGCCTGAGAAATTTCATTTTTTTCCTCCTAAAATGCTTTTCCATGAATGTATCTTCTTGGAACCCAAACATTATGCCCTAAGGGATTCCAGGAAATCACATGAAGTCTTTGGAGTGGAGTCAAGCATATGCCCAACACCAGTAACTGAATCCACAGTTGACTGTATGGCTACAATTGCTCTAATGTCCTAGACAAGACCATGTGGAACAGACTAGCTCAGTAAACACAGAGAATCTTATTGAGAGACAATGAATCATTATTCTGAGCCTTAAGAGTAATTCTTTAATAGGAATAGGATGGTTCTTACACAAGTAAGACAAGTCCTAAGCAAACTTTGATTGTTTAAAAAAATTAATAGGAAAAATATCTGAGGAAATTTTACTTTTATTGCAGATTCGTCTTTGATAGTTATCTCTTGCATTACAATTTCTTTTTCAGTATTTCTTCTTATAGATATATTTTCACATTTCTAAATTAGTGTCTACTCTACTTATATTACTAATATCAGTTAGCAAAGAATATTAGTCTCTTTTTGGGGGGGAAGGCAGATTATAACATTTTTGGAGCAAATTAAAAGAAAAGGCAATAGAAACCAGCAAAGCAATGTCTTAATAATTTGAATTAATGTATAACTTTTTAAATTAAAAAAATAAGCATTGTATTACATCATGAAAATTTAAAATGACTTTTATAATCTTTGTCTTCATATCCTTTTTTATCTAACCCCAAAGATAACTAAATGTGTATTTATTAGTTAATATGAAGAGCACTGAACTTATTTAAAAATTATCACTCTGACAAAAGGAAATGACATAATCAATTGAAATATACCTTTTTTAAATGATTAAAGTATTAGATTTGCTAGTATGAACATTTATTTTTTTTTCTGGGTTTTTATTTTTCTCCTAGGAATTACTTTTTAGGGTTAATGCCCCCCCCAAACACACACATACACACATGCACACAACCACAAAATAAACAACAAAAACTTGGCTCTACCACCAGCATAATTATCAATGTCTATAGCTTTAGGTATTGCTAAGTAAATATACTCAGGGCTTTATAATGTATTATACTTTCCATTCTTTGAAAGTCCTTGACTACTTAAAAATATATTTCATTTCACTTCCACCATGAAGATCACATCTACAGATGATCCATAGCAAATTTTTGGTTTAAAAAAGTGCTCCATTTTTTTTCCACCAACGATGAAGTGAATTTTTATCACTTGTTCCTCTTTTTGTAGTATTTGCAGTTTTACATCAAAGCTTGTTTCCAACTGTGCTAAGTGACACTTTATTATATATAAATCTGAATAAGCCTTATCCTGTGCCCTTATTTGCTATTCTTACCTGACCTTTTCTATTTGAGTTTGAGTTTGCATTATTACCACCAGGCTGACAGCTCCAATTTGTTTCTTTAGCTGTCATTTTCCCAACAACATTCCATTAGTTCTTCAGATTTCCTAGCGTCTCCACTGAATCATCCTAGGACCTTTGTTGAATAGGCTTCTCTACGGAAACAAGGTGCTTGAGTGTAAATATGAGAATTATCAAAATAAAACCACAAATCTTTATTTCAGTCAGACTTATGTAATGTCAAGACATGAATTTACTTTCACCTACTCAGTAAAATATTCCAGCAGATTAATTTTTAGGCTACTGAAACCTTTGGAATTCTTTGAGTAATTTAAAGGTGTTTACTAATCAAAATTTTCAGTTTTTATTATCACAGAATAGAGTTTGTGTCTCTTATGATGTATCTGTAAATTATACTTATTAAGCCAATTGACTGTTTTCTAAACATTTTATAACTTGAAAGTTGTGTGCTCTTTTATGCATTTTTGTCATTACTTATACCATGTAATATCTAAAATTATATTGAAGGAAACAAAACTCATATAATAAATTGCTAGATAGTCTTGCAAGTCAGGAAATAGTTTCTGAAAGCTGAAATGTGGTTCCCCATATTGTACACATACCATCAACTCTTAGTTTCTATGCATTTCTCTACATCGTGCTTAATTTTATATAAAAATATTTCGGAGTTCCCATCATGGCTCAGCAGTTAACGAATCCAACTGGGAACCATGAGGTTGCGGGTTCTATACCTGGCATCACTTAGTGGGTTAAGGATCCAGCATTGCTGTGAGCTGTGGTGTAGGTCACAGACATGGCTCTGATCTGGCATGGCTGTGGCTGTGGCTTAGGCCAGTGGCTACAGCTCTGATTAGACCCTAGCCTGGGAATCTCCATATATCTCAGGTGTGGCCCTAGAAAAGACAAAAAGACAATAAATAAAATAAAAATATTTCTATATGGAGTTCCCATCGTGGCACAGCAGAAACGAATCCGACTAGGAACCATGAGGTTGTGGATCAATCCCTGGCATTGCTCAGTGGCTTAATTATCTGGCATTGCCATGAGCTGTGGTGTAGGTTGCAGACGTTGCTCAGATCTGGCGTTGCTGTGGCTGTGGCATAGACTGGCAGCAACAGCTCCGATTAGACCCCTAGCCTGGGAACCTCCATATGCTGCAAGTGCGGCCCCAAAAACCAAAAAAAAAAAAAAATTTATATAAATAATATATCTAATGAGATAGATTGATATTTTAAGGGAAATTTTACTTGTACAATTTAAACTTTTACTAATTCTGAAACTTATGCCAAAGCATTTAATACGTTTGCAGAGAAGGACATATTCTGATGAATGTTTCTTTCATTTTTGGTATCAATATGCCTCAGTATTTTGAATATAAGTACCATAGCAATTAAACACTGTATGCAGAAAGAATATTCTATAGCATGTGTACTTTTCTAAATCCATCTCATTGTTTACCTAGCAGCTATAATTATTATCACTTGATTTGTAGAATTAAAACCACTGTATTTCTTATTATAATAATTTATTAAATATAAGTTATAAATTTTAAGTTATATAATTTTCTATAATACATGCATATATATGTATTCATCTTATATGTTACATATAATGTAGTAACATAATTTATATACAAATATAAGCACACAAACATACACATATGAATAGATCAATAAACAGAATTGAAATCCTCATTTGCTACTAGGGTAATATTTTTTATTTTTCTATTGAGTGAAATGGCAGCTGTAGATTACTCATATGGGTCTTTATCTTGCTTAGAAGTTCCCTTCTAGTTAGTGTAGATATTTGATCAGGAATGGCTGTGGAGTTTGTAAATTACCTTTTCAGGTGTATTGAGTTGATCGTATCCTTAAGTAGTTCATATTTTGAAGCTGTTTTGGTGGTATTATTTTTGTTAAACTTCAATTTCCAAATGTTTGTTGGTAGGGAAGAGAATGAAAAATGATTATTTTGTATCCCACAACATCACTAAATATAATTACCTGTTCTAGGGGATTTTTTGTACATTCCATTGGATTTTCTACATAGATAGTCATGCATGTACATTAACATAGTTTGATACCTTCCTTTCAAATCCGATTCCTGTTTTCTTTTTCATGCTTTACTGCACTGGCTAGAATTCTAGGACAGTTCTGAATAGAAGTGGTGAGAGCAAGCACCCTTTTTGTATTGTGATTTTAGGAGAAAATCATGCAGTCATATATCCTTTCGTATGATCTCAACTCAAAAATGTTTTAAAATTTTTCATTTATTTATTTATCTATTTATCTGCTTGTTTGTTTGTTTATTTATTTTGCTTTTTAGAACTGCAATTACAGCATATGGAGGATCCCAGGCTAGGGGTCAAATCAGAGCTGCAGCTTCTGGCCTATGCCACAGACACAGCAATTCTGGATCTGAGCTGTGTCTGTGACTATACCACAGCTCACAACAAGGCTGAATCCTTAACCTACTGAGCAAGGCCAGGGATCAAACCCGCATCCTCATGGATACTAGTTGTGTTTGTTACCTACTGAGCCACAATGGGCACTCCTTCAAAGATGTTTTTAATCATATAAAGGCAGATTCCCTTCAAATTCTAGTATGCTCAGATCTTTTATTAGGAACGAACGTTGGATTTCAGAAAATGTCTTTTCTATATATTTTAAGAGGATCATATAATTTTTCTTAAGTTGTCAACATAGTCAATTGCATGTATTGATTTTTGAATGTTAAACAAATATTTCACTCCTCTGAGAAACCCCAGTTCCAAATGTATTTTCTTTTTTATACATTGTTGGATTCAAGATATAAAAATGTGTTTAGAATTTTTGCAATACTGTTTTGAAGATAATATTGTGTAGTTTACTTGTAATATCTTTGTTTGGTTTAAGTTATTTGGGTAATTCTGGCACTATGGGATAATTTGGAAAGCATTCCTCTTCACGTATCTGGACAAATTTGCATGAGTTTCATATTATTTCTTCCTTAAATGCTTGCTGGTATCAACTTGTGACAATCCCTGGGTCAGAAGTTTCCTTTGTTTGAAGCATCTGTTAAAAGTTCAGTTTCTATAGTAGATATGAGACTATTAAGAGTATTCATAATATATATATAATTTGTAAGTTTATGTAGGCATTTTGGGTCCTTCACGTAATTTTTGCATTTCATCTAAGTGGTAGAGTATATTCTTTAAAGTTATTTGTAACATTCCCTTCTTATCCTTTAATGAATGTAAAAGCCCCAGTGTGGAGCTCAGACTCTTGCTCATTGTGGAGGATCTGCAATTGTGATTATCATTTTGTTTGTGAGCTTCTTACTTCTGAGGGTGTGGTCTTGACTATACCATGTCTGTTCCCATTTTACCCATTTGTGAGTCCTTCTTTATATCTTTTAGCTGTGGAAAATCTTTTCCGCTAGTCTTCTGGTCATTCTCATAGATAGGTGCTCTCTAAATAGCTATAATTTTGATTTTCATGGAAAGAGGTGAGCTCAGGGTCTTCTTGCTCCATCATATTGGACAAACCTTCAATTGTTTTCTTAGTTTTTTTTTTAAATTATTTAAAAGGTAAATTATTTTAGAGTTAAGAAATCATGTGCTTCAAAATCACCATTAACTGACAAACTGACAATGAATTAATATCCAGAATATACCAAAAAAATCCTATCAATCAAAATTTAAAAGTACAACAGTAAAATAAACAAAACATATGAACAGTCATTTCATTAAATAGAAAAAATGTGTTGATTAAATTTAGAAACTTTTAGCCTCATTAGTAATCAGAAAACTATTAAATTCTAAAATTAGATACAACTTGAATCCCATTCTGTAGAAAAATATTATTATGTTCATGAAACCAAATATTGCTGAAATTATAGATCCCCATAAATTTTGCATATCGTTGAGAAAAGTATAAAGTGGTGCACTTAGGAAAAAAGTTTGACCTCATAAAGTTGAACCTAGGCTTACAATTAACAAAAATTCTTGGCTGTGTAGCAAACATGCATAAGAATGTTCACAGTGGTTATTTATGATTGCAAAAATACAAGCATAAAGACAAAGCAAATTTAGTGTCCATGAATTGGTTTGTTATTTTGGCAAAAATAACATTTGCATGCTGGCACATAAATTTATAGATTAAGTGCAAAGTTTATGTTCTAAAGAAAGTATTTCAGGCAACATCATAATAGGAGGTATTTTAATTAGACCTTAACTCTACAGTGTCTCACAGTAAGGAAGTGTGCATCATTAACATGTTATTATTTTGCTGTATCATGTAACATTTTAAGTAAGCAAGATAATATTTGAATGACCTGAAAGATTCATCTGGGCTTCAGAAAAAGGAAAAAATAACACAAACTGGATTTTAATTAGTGGAGACATATTTTATTTGACTTCTATGAAAAATATACAGGTTTATATTATTTTGCTCTTTTTCATCATTCTAACTACAAATACACAAATAAAGATTTGTATGACAATGAAAACTAACAACTATATGATACTTCTTGAACACAATATTAATTACCTAATAATAATTAGGAAAAAATAGAAATAATAATTATTTTCATGTGACATAAGCCTTATGTTTCATGAGATTAGCTTAAATAGGAGTTCGCACCCTGGCTCAGTAGAAACAAATCTGACTAGCATCCATAGGGACGCAGGTTTGATCCCTGGCCTTCCTTACTGGTTTAAGGATCCGGCCTTGCCGTGAGCTGTGGTGTAGGTCACAGACGCAGTTCAGATTGTGGCAGTGGCTTAGGCCTGCAGCTACAGCTCTGATTGGAACCCTAGCCTGGGAAACTCCATATGCTGTTGGTGAGGCCCTAAAAAGACAAAACAAACTGGCCTAAATATACATGGTATTTTTTATGTTCTTTCTAAATTTCCTCTTTAATATTTTTCCTTTCATTGAACATTTAATTGTAGACTTACCTTATGTCAAGTATTATGAAAGTAAAAGATGTGGGTCATAAACTAGAATTTTTATTATCTAATCACTTTATAATTTTGATTATTTTACTTAGTTAAATCAAACCAAAAATTCTTTATCTCTTTTTTGGACTGATTCTATGAAATAATATACTGTAATTAAAATTACATTTATTAAAGCCCTCCTGAGGAAAAAAAAAACCTGCATCTTGAAAGGTGGAAGATGAATGGGTTTGGGATTGGTTTTACTTCAGCTAGTCTGCACTTATCCATCTCTTTCAGCCAGTGGTGAGGAAAGCTTTCAGTAGTGGATTATCAATGTCAGGGATCCTAGAGAATTGTGTGCTGAGGGATTTGAGAGTAGTAAAATGTATGGTGTGCAAGCAAATAATTGACTTGGGAAATATAAACTAGTAGTTGTGGTTGAAAGAAAAGTGTATTATCAGAGAAGAAAGCATAAAAAAAATTATATTTCTAGTTACACTGACTGCCAGGTTGGGAGCAGTAAAAACTTCCTTTTCTTACAAATGCTTACTATAAACAAATATTATGTAAAAATGAAAGTAACTCTGAATTTTTGAAGATTTTATTTCTTTTACATATCATATTGTGTGATAAAATTTGATATTATAATAGGGTATATTTTCTTTTTATTTGTGTTTTAAGTAATTATTGGTTTGATTTTTATTATAAACTCTGAATGAAAATTTAAGTCTGTAGTAAATTACAAAAGTTTAAATGTCAATCATTGGATACTAAAATAAAGCTTATATTTGAATAGTAATAAATAATAATACAATACATTTATGTAGTGAAATTCTTATATTCTTTTAACCATGGGTGACAGAAACATTGTTTTTGTAACTAAGTTTCTTATGCAACGACTCAGAAAGGTGAGGGTGTCTGTATACTTAATATCCTTCCAAATCCTGTGTCCCAAGTTTTTTGCTAATAGCAGTTCTAGTAGGTAAGGGAGCTGATAGGGTACAGTTTTCCCCTATCTTTCAGTAATGAATAAACACAGCTCATGCTATTAATAATTAGGAAGATATAAAAATAATCCCCTTTGTTTAAAGTTTGTCATAGAAATACAATATTTGAAAAGATTTCCAAGGAAATAAAATTATTTTAATAAGCATAGTGAAAGCGTTTACTTGCAATAGGTTTTAAATGCATAGTTAAATGTATCATGTAGTAAAGTGTTTATGAGGTATAAAGAACTTCATGACCATTTTTGTCTTAAAATTGTATGAACATGTACCCATTATAATACTAAGGCACTAATATTTGGTATAGTAATAGTTATTAAGGATTTACTATGTACAGATCCTGAAAAACAAATAGATGGGAAGACCATATTCATTACTGTTAAATGACCTAAAAACTTGAGTAATGTTTACCAACAAATAAGTAAATGTTGAGAGCAAATTCAGATATAATAATTATTTTATGTGTGTGCTGATGAAAGAAAAGTTCATTCTGACTGTATTGTTTCATTGAGGGGGTATTATTTGGTTGTGGCCTTGAAAGACAGTAAGGATACATTATGTGGCAAATTTAGGAAGTGACAGAGGAAGAAACAATAAATAAATTGGAGAAATAAACAATAGCATACTTACAGTGTCTCTCTCTATATATACCAAAGACTGAATATAGGTCATTGTACCATAGAATGAGAGTTTAAAGGAAATGGGACAAATTTATTTTATTTTAGATGAGCTGAGTGAAGATAGATTAAGCAACTTTTAACATAAATAAAAACATCTTTCTAAATACTGAAAACAAAGAAACAGCCTAACATAAATATATGTATCTCTTTAAATACTAACTAAGAAGGATGATTTATTCTATTAATAGTTTAGAGGCATATTATTTAGTAAACAGAACAGGCAAAGATCGATTTACTTATTCATGCATATATTTTATTTAGTGTATCAGTAATACATGAAAATTTGCTGAGCATTAGCAAACAATGGACATTGAATGAGACACTGAAAAAAGTTCATCAGGTAAAATAAAAGTAATTTATGGATGAGTTAAATTAATAATAATTTATTTTGCTCCTTGGTATATTTATATAAGACCTAAAATTTAAGTTTGAATACATAATTAACATTTTAACCTACTTAAAGAGTTATTTAGGCTGATCCTGTTTTCTGTAGTACCAGATATGCACTTCACTACATCATTTTTTTTGGTTATCATATTTTTCAGATGTGAAAGCAGTATCTCCTGTTTTTAAACAAGATGGTAGTGAATTAATTTATTCTCTTTTTCTATCATCCTTTTATTCATTTATAAATAAATTTGTACATATAACATATACCAGGTAATATTTAAGAGTATGTTGGGGATATACCTCTCATAAAGAAACATACATACCCACTCACCCAAAGAACAAAAATTGAATAGATGAATAAAAAATCATATCTATATCTATCTATATATATATATGAAATATTCAGATAGTGATAAAGGGCAAAGTGGGAAAAATGATATAATTTGAAAGATAATGGCAGGAAAGGATGTCAGTAATAGCTACAGCAACTAGATGCACTGCAATGCAAGGTGATGATAATGCATCAACATGAAAATACCTGGCAGAATATGTGGTTCCAATATTGTCCAGTGGGACATTTGGCAATGATGAAAATATTCCAAATATATGGTCTCTAATATGGAGGTCGTTAGTCACATATGTCAGTTGGCATTGGAAATGTGCCTATTTGGCTGAGAAAATAAATATTAATTGTCTTTAAAATTAAGATGGCCACATGTGGCTGGTGGCTACTCTATTGGAAAAACATAGCTGTGGTTCTCAGGAATAATAGCTCTGCAGGTGGAAATTTGTTCGCTAAATTTTAGCAAGAGAAGGAAGATCAGTGTTCAGAGTCAGTCGTGTACAGTAAGCATGGTTTCCAAACATGAGTTTGGAAAAGAATAGGAAACATCTGTCAGAACATTCTAAGCTATGTTGAAAAGTCTGTTTTCATTCTAATTGAGATAGCCATAGATGATTTAAAAATTAATTTTATTGAGGTACAAGATATATATAAAGATACAGGTAATAGAATTAAGTTCTATCTCTTTTAACCATCAGAGTCAGTTTCAAGAAAGTAAAACCACTGACTGTTTTCAGCAGAAATATGACTATATACAGAGGCACACTTATCAAGAGGCTAAGGAAATTTTAGGAGCCCTCATTTATACAGATTTTAAGACTCTAGGAGAGGACCTTACATTACAATCATTTGGTCAACTATTTAAAAAAAAATTTCAAGTAAAGATATTTAATATGCATGTTAATACTCTTGTGACTTTCCAGTCCCTCCTTCCCTCTCCATTATATATGGATATCTACCTATTAAAAAACTGAATTTAAGATACATTGAACTTATCTTTAGTGGATCTATTTATGTGTTTCACTCAAGTAATGTGGTTCACTGCTAACTCTTACAGTTTAGAAATAGCTTCTAGAAATAGTCCTACTATCAGCCTATGAAAGTGCCAGGTCAGTATTTATATCAAGATACGAACAAGTGCTATGGCTTCTGTCATTAGAAGAATGTTGGTAATAGGTTTAAACGGTGGTTAAATGTAGAATGCTGAATAGTGACAGGGTTTGAATGGGTAGATTTTGGGCCCCAGTGTTTCCATGCACTAGATACCAGAGTTCTTCCAAAAGTGTCACATAATTGGAGTTTGCCTTATTTTTACAAATTGTCTTACAGGTCCCCTTATGTGTCACCACTGCCTCTCAGATAATTGTTACTCGTGATTTCACTGAGAAGCTATTAACTTACTTATAAGTTATTTTCTTCATGTACAAACAATGCTAAATATCTTTTTTCCCCATTGCTTAATGAATTTTATTACAATTATAGGTGTATAAAAATCATCACAACTCAATTTGATAGCATTTGCATCCCAAACCCTCAGTGCATCCCCCTACCCCTCCAGACTGTCTTATTTAAAAAACCAAAGGTTTTCCAAAGTCTGTGAGTCATTGTCTGCTCTGCAAAGAAGTTCATTATGTCTTTTTAGTTTCCACATGTAACCGGTAGCATTGGGTGTTGCTGTCTAATTATCTGATTGGTTTCACTTAGCATGATAATTTCTAGGTCCATCCATGTTGCTATAAATGTAAACAATGCTAAATATCTGATCTTCATCTGAATCTTGATTTATCTTTATCTTAAGGCAAAAAACCCAATACATCAAAGACTCTTAGCCTGTGGATCTCATCATATATAGTTTATGTTTGTTTAGAATGGATTACAATCTTCCTTTCTTTTTTATTTCTTTTTTCATCATGATGTGAATTTTCAAGATAAATAAGTATGTGTTTGAATTGCCATTTTGAACCAGGATCACAATCATCATCCATAATGACTACGTAGGGTATATTTTGAGAGTTGACTTAACAGTTTTATGTGTGTACCAAGTTTGACAAATTTTAGCAAAAGGTGATACTCAACTAATAATTATAAGGTTGAAGTAGAAATCAAAGATAACAGCAGCAAAAATAGAGCATGAAGCAGTCATGGTTGCTCAGTTGAAGGGAAAATGTTGGCGGAGGGGAAGGCATTCCTGAAGTATGCATAAGGCTAATTATGAGTGCCTTTATTATACATTCTGGGCTTCCCTGTTAGTGTACAATTTATAGGCATAGTATAATGTAATTTAACAATCTTTTACAATCTCTCATATATTATGAAAATCATGATAAGAAAATTTTGACAATGGGACTGGGAAAGAACTTGTAATCAAGAGACAGAAATGTGACATATGCATTGACATAAATGTCTTGAGAATCCTGAGAAACTTATATTTTTTAGTGTAATTTGCCTTCATGTCCAGTGGGCTACACAGTAAATAAAGCTGGGCTAGGTATTTTACATATCTTCTGACAATCCTAGGGAGACCTCATAGAAAAAGGAATCTATAACTTAAGAGTATTTCCCCCTACCTCTTTGAATTACATTCCTTAGTAATATTTTACCTCAAATTAAAGAGTCTCTTTTGTCAATAAAATAGTCTTAACTTCATAGAGTAATGTATTTTTAATACTTAAAAATATAATATAATATTTATTCCCTCAGTGTAAGATTATAAGGTTTACTCTCTTGAAACACACATATTACTGACAAGTTAGCTCTGTCCATATCAAATACAGAAGAAATGTAGGTCCCTTCAAAGGTACAGGATAAAGAGCTATCCTTATATTTTTGACTGATACAGATATAGTTTAAATTGGAAGGGATAAAATATATAAATGATAAAATTTTATTGCTATTTTTTAGAGAATAAGTATTTCTAGAATGAAATGATTCAATTTTTAATTTTTATTAATATCAGGAAATTTTACTTTTCCTAAAATTTTAATTAGTGGCTAAATATTATTAATTATGATTTTAGGATCACTTCCTCATTCTCTACTTTCATTTTCATTTTTTCATTCTTCGGATATGTTAATATTCTTAAAATATACCTTCTATCGTGTCATGACCCTGCCAAAAAATGTTATTTCCTATTGCCTACAGGATAAATTTCATTCTTAGCCTGACATTCAAGGCTTTTATTTTGTTTTATTTTATTTATTTATTTTTTCGCCTTATCTAGGGCTGCACCCATGGCATATGGAGGTTCCCAGGCTAGGGGTCTAACAGGAGCTGGAGCTGCTGGCCTTTGCCACAGACACAGCAACACAGGATCCAAGCCGCACAGCTCACGGCAACGCCGGATCCTTAACCCACTGAGCAAGGCCAGGGATCAAACCCTCAACCTCATAGTTCCTAGTCAGATTCGTTAACCACTGAGCCACAGTGAGAACTCCTCAAGGCTTTTAAAAATGAAGACTAAATTATCTTTTCAGAGTCTTTAGACTCAAATATATTATCCACTTAGGCTAATATGTTTCAACCACTTTTTCTAAAACACTTTTAGTTTTGTTGCTTTGACACATTAACTGTGGTCTCTAGTTTCCTCTCAATCAATGTAAATCTGTTTTGTAAATTCTTTTGCAACATTTTTATTAGATTCCATACATGATATCACATGGTATTTGTATTTCTCTGTCTGATTTACTTCATTCAGTATGATAATCTCTAGTTCCGTTCATGTTGCTGCAAATGGCATTATTTCTTTCTTTTTTATGGATGACTAATATTCCATTGTATATATGGACCATGTCTTCTTTCTCCATCCACTGACAGGCATTTAGGTTGCTTCCATGTCTTAAGTATTATAAACAGCGCTTCAGTGAACTTTGGCGTGCACATGTCTTTTCAAATTTTGGTATTCTCCAGAAAGATGCCCAGGAGAAATTACTCAGTCATATGGTAGATCTATATTTAGTTTTTAAGGGACCTCCACACTGTTCGCCAAAGTGGTTGTACCAGCTTACATTCCCACCAATAGTGCATGAGGGTTCCCTTTTCTCCACATCCTCTTCAGCATTTATTGTTTGTAGATTTTTGATGATGGCCATTCTAACTGGTTTAAGGTGATGTACCTCATAGTAGTTTTGATTTGCATTTCTCTGATAATTATTTATGTTGAGCCTCTTTCCATGGGCTTTTTGCCCCCCTGTCTGTCTTCCTTGGATAACTGTCTGTTTAGATCTTCTGACTATTTTTTAATGGGGCTGTTAGGTTTTTTGGTATAAAACTATATGTGATGTTCGCATATTTTGTAAATTAATCCCTTGTCAATTGCTTCATTCGCAAAGATTTTCTCCCAGTCTGTGGGTTGTCTTTTCGTTTTGTTTATGTCAGCCATTGTGAATCTGAACCATATTGCAGGAGCCAACTCAGATTCCTCGCCTGTGGAGTTCCCTTCGTGGCTCAGTGGTTAACGAATCCGACTAAGAACCATGAGGTTGTGGGTTCGATCCCTGGCCTTGCTCAGTGGGTTAAGGATCCGGCGTTGCCATGAACTGTGGTGATGGTTGCAGACCTGGCTCGGATCCCGTGTTGCTGTGGCTCTGGGAACAGCTCCTTTAGACCCCTAGTCTGGGAACATCCATATGCCATGGGTGTGGCTCTACATAAAGGCAAAAAGACAAAAAAAAAAAAATCCTCCCCTGGCACATGGTCAAGTATTAGCACCCTTTACCAACAGTCTATAAGTAATTAATTTCCATAAATTTTATAGTATGCTGAATTGAGCTATCTGTTCCATTGCTATTTTCATGAATCTTTTAAATATCTTAATTTTTAAATCATCTTACATATATGTCTCATCCCTCCAACACCTATAGTAAATCCCATACAGGTGTTCAGGTGTTCTCCACTGCTTGTTTGGCTGCAATACATTCTAAGGCATTATGGCTAGGAAACCATTCTACATACATCCCACACTACAAAGCATATAAAATGAAGCACCTACAGGATTATACACTTTGTCACAATCATAAATTGACTGTTTATCCAGTTTATAAGATATCTTCCATAGTGCTCCATCACTTTGTCAGATAATCAGGAGTTTTCTCACTAGCTTACATCAAGCTCTGATTGTCAAAGGGCCAGGTTTCTCTTCCTAATTTCAGGCTGATTATCTAAGCTGATGAAACAGGGTTTTTTCTTTCCAGTAAGGAATATTGGAATATTCCTTCCAATAAGGAAGCTGAATTTTTCTTCACTTCCAAGTCCTGTATTGCTGCCTCAAATAGCTTGGAATCCTATGCCAAAGTCTTCAATATTCTGTTTTTCCACTTCCCTACTTCGATAAAATGCAGGCTGACAGGCCATAGCTCAGGGAAAGAAAAACAGACTGTGGTTATGTTATATATAAAAAAAAAAAAACAGGTTATGGTGATGTCTAGAACTCACTCTTAATCAGACACTTCTATTGACAAAAAACCATTAAGCTACCTGCACAGTCCCTAAATAACTAGAAGAAAAGCTCTTGCAAACATATGCTGTTATTATTGATTTTCTTATTATTTGAAGACTTTCGTCATAAATCCTTAGCCTTAGAGAGTTGGGCTGCATCAAGCAAAGGATTTTTTACTCTTAAACTAGAGGCAGCCCTTCTCTTTGCCCTAGCACACACCTAGAAAGAGTGAGCTGGAACTTATCGCCTAAACCCTGAAGTCAAGTTTTCTTTTATTTATTTATTTTTTTATTTTTTTTAAATTTTAATTTATATTTTTACATTATACCCAGCTGTACAGCATGGTGACAGGGTTACACATACATACATGGATTCATCACAAGTGGTTAGACATAGTTCCCAGTGCTATACAGTAGGATCTCCTTGCTTTTTCAGGCCAGAGGCAACAGTCTACAACTATTAACCCCAGACCCTGCTACCATCCCATTCCCTCCCCTACCCTTTTGGCAACCACAAGTCTGTTCTCCAAGTCCTTGATATTCTTTTCTGCATAAAGGTTCATTTGTGCAATATATTAGATTCCAGTTATTAGTGATATCATATGGTATCTCTCTTTCTCCTTCTGACTTACTTCACTCAGTATGAGGGTCTCTAATTCCATCCATGTTGCTGCAAATGACACTATTTTATTCTTTCTTACGGCTGAGTAGTATTCCATTGTGTATATATACCACATCTCCCTAATCCAATCATCTGTCGATGGACATTTGGGTTGTTTCCATGTCTTGGCTATTGTGAATAGTGCTGCAATGAACATGCATGTGCAGGTGTCTTTTTCAAGGAAAGTTTTGTCCAGATAAATGCCCCAGAGTGGATTACTGGGTCATATGGTAGTTTTATGCATAGTTTGCTAAGGTACCTCCATACTGTTTTCCATAGTGGTTGTACCAGCTTACATTCCCACCAACAGTGTAGGAGAGTTCCCTTTTCTCCACACCCCCTCCAGCAATTGTTGTTTGTGGACTTATTAATGATGGCCATTCTGACTGGTGTGAGGTGGTATCTCATGGTAGTTTTGATTTGCATTTCTCTAATAATCAGTGATGTTGAGCATTTTTTCATGTGCTTGTTGGGCATCTGCATCTCTTCTTTGGAGAACTGTCTATTTAGGTCCTTTGCCCAATTTTCAATGGGGTTATTGTTTTTTTTTTTTTTTT
>PVHT020004943.1:7740195-7800921 GCA_004024745.2 Catagonus wagneri | reverse complement strand
GGGAATGCTTTCAGCTTTTCTCCATTGAGTATTATATTTGCTATGGGTTTATCGTAAATGGCTTTTCTTATGTTAAGGAATGTTCCCTATATTCCCACTTTAGTAAGAGTTTTGATCAAGAATGGATGTTGGACTTTGTCAAATGCTTTTTCTGCATCTTGACATGATCATGTGGTTTTTGACTTTTCTTCTGTTAATGTGTATGACATTGATTGATTTGCATATGTTGAACCATCCTTGTGCACATGGGATGAATCCCACTTGGTCGTGGTGTATGATCTTTTTGATATGTTGTTGGATTCAGTTGGCTAAAACTTTGTTGAGAATTTTTGCATCTATATTCATCAAAGATATTGGCCTATAGTTCTCTTTTTTTTGTGGTGTCTTTGTCTGGTTTTGGAATTAAGGTGATGTTGGCATAATAGAATGTCTTTGGGAGTGTTCCCTTTTCTTCAACCGTTTGGAAAAGTTTAAAGAGAATGGGTATGAGTTCCTCTTTGTATGTTTGGTAGAATTCAACTGTGAAGCCATCTGGTCCTATGAACAATTATATGCCAACACATTTGATAACCTAGAAGAAATGGACAACTTTTTAGAGACTTACACCCTGCCAAAACTGACTCAGGAAGAAATAGATCAACTGAACAGACCAGTCACTAGACATGAAATTGAGTATGTCATCAAAACACTCCCTATAAATAGAAATCAAGTTTTCTTAAATTGTCCACTTGGATTTTTCATCATGGCTTCTCCTCCTTCACTGGTGTCTAGGCTTGTGACACTAAGAAAACAGCAAGAGAGAAAGAACACAGTGATAGGCAACTCCTACAGAAACTTTTGTTTTAGCCTCCTGCCTCCACATAGTGAAAACTGTCTTCAAGCCTAGGATCCAAGTCTTGTCCTTAAACTGGTCATTTTACCAGTTCCAAGTTTATTTATTATATGTAATTATTTAGAATCCTGAGATTGTCCCCATCGTTTTTGGAAAATTAATCAGATAGTATTGAATACCCATTATATATAACACAATTTTGGTGGACACAAAAGTAAAAAAATACTGAAGTCCATTCCTTATCTAAACATAGAGCAGAAAACTTATAAAACAATATTTATCATATGATTGTTTGTGTTACCTACTATTTATGTGAATAAAATACCATGGTGATAATAAATATGAAAGCTCAAATTATTGAATGAGTTAATTTTCCTGTGGTAGAGGAATATTTGCTATGATCGTCATCATTATCTAATAATAATAAATGCTATATCAATGAAAAATAACTGCAGGGAATCTAATAGAGGAATTCTTTTTGTAGGTGCCACTTGGAAATAATGAAAAATAAACTCTAGAAAGAGAAGAAAACGAAAATGGAATAGTAGAATATGCAATGAAATAATAGCAAAAACCATCCCAGGTAGAAGAAAAGATACAAATGGCTTACAACAATCAAAAATTTATGTAATCACATTTTGACACATGATGATTTAATTTTAGAGCACAGAGTATGAAAAATATAATTTAAAAGTCTCTATATAAATAAATATTTACAACGGTGAGAAATTCACTTCTATTCAGTTGACAATAGTCTCTGAATTCTGGGGAAAAAAAATTATTCCAGCATTTAACATTTGGCCAAAGCTATCATTCAGATTTGCAACTATCATGAGTTGATGTTAAAACCATTTGTTTTTTAATGGAGGGATTAGACTGATGACACTAAACCCACAAATTCATCTTAATTTCACTAACTGCAGGTCACCAGACATGTTTTTCATGATGTGATATAACTGGGAGTATATAGGTCAGTTTACAGGAAGTGAAAGAGATAGATTATACCTAAAAGAATGTTAAACTTTCCAAAGGACAAACCATCCAGTTCTTTTGGCAGATAAACAGAATAAAAAAAGAAAGAAAAGTTTATTAAATAATAGAATTAAGCAAGAGAAATTCAAAAGCACAGCTTTCAATAATGTTTCTATTTTAATTCTAAAAATCACACTTTTAAGACAATTTGGAAAATGTGAATATAAACTGCATAAAACATGATATTTGTAGTCATTATTAATTTCATTACATGTGATAATGCCAGGTGACTTTATAGACATAAAACTTCTTATCAGAGTGGCATAATAGCCAAAATGACACGTTGTCCAAGATTTACATTAAAATACTCCAGACAATTAAGAAGCATAGATTTGTGTCTAGGATGTGGTGGGGTTGGCGAGAGATTAAAAAATGAAACAGGATTACTAAAATATTGATAATTATTGAGTTTGATAATGAGTAACTGGTTACTCATCATGTTGACTCTCTTTATATATTTTTAAAAAGTTCCATGTCTTGCATATATCATTCATATATCATATATATAAAACATAGATGAGATATATATTTCAAGTAAACAACCAAAAAAACAGTCCTCAGCAACTACAACATTTTTCAGACATTCCGGGAGTTGTTGAAATTTTACCACCCATGAAACTTCTCTGAAATAATAATTGAACAAAATTAGTCTTTGGTGTTAAAAAAGTGAAAAAAATAAAGTTAGATACAATAAAGGCCAAAATGCCATCCATAATTTTTAAATCTTTGTAGGGATGACAATTAGGATTAGAGAAATTCTAAATTAAAGCATAAATGTGATAAAGAAATAAGAGTATAATGTACAAGTTTCAAAGAAATGGAAGTATTCTTCAAATAGAACAGGACATCACATAACATAGAAATAAATAGAACAACAGGGAAAAAAATAACTGAATTGACCCGGGTGGCAAACAGGGGAAATAAGGTAAAACTTTAAATCGTGGTGAGGAAAAGCAAAATTAAGAAAGCAGAAAAGAATATACATACATATTTCACAAACTGAAATAAAGACGAAGAGGATGAATTCACCAATTAAACATGGAGAGTGTCCAACTGAAGAACAAAAGTCAGTTTACAATGTACAGACCTAAAAATAAACAATACAGATAATTTGCAAGTAACAGTAGAAAAAAAAAAAAACTTACCAGCACAACTGCTGGTATCAAGCGATTTGGGTTAGGAGCACAGACATTGGAGCCGTTTTTAACTTAAAAAAATTAAACTATTTTGTATTATTTGTGCTTTGAGAGGTAATAGCCTTGTCTGATCAGAACCTGTCTGCATTTTTTTCTCTTTCTCTGCTTCACTAAAAATTTAATTCCATGCATTTTGTTTAGGAGGGAGAAGACATCACATATGCTTAATTTGCTGTCTTGGAGCAGAAGTTCTTGAGTCCTTTATGAAGTTCATCGTATTTAATCTAAATAGTATTTTGAAGTATAGTGTGCGAGTGTGGCAGTATGTGTGTGAGTGAAGTTCCAAATTTGCAACGTCTGTGGTCTTTCCCACCCATTCCCTCCACTGTCCTCTATCTTTCCCCTTCTCCTCTTCCTCTTCTTCTTCTATTTTGTTCCCTCTCTCACTTCTCCTCCTCCTTCCCTTTCCCTCTCTCATTTCTTATCATTACCAGATATCTACAAAATAGGTATTGTAGATAAAGAAACCAATGAACACAAGAGCCCAATAATTTGACCCAATCACGTGGCACCGTATTTTACAATACAGTCTGTCTTATAGGCTCCCTCACCTCCCTCTTAGGTCTTCTTTTGGGAATGGAATTCTGCAATAATATTATAAAGGCAGTCATTTCTCAAGTTGAACAAATCTCCTTTGCTTTTCATTGACATGTATGTATCGGCTGGCAAATTGTATCACATAATAAATGCTGTCCATGGAGAGATTTTCAATACACCAGATTATTTAACAGCTTCCTCCTTGTGACTACTAACATTTTCTGCAAAAACACTTCTTTAAAACTAATAGCCGACTGTGTCCTAGAACACATGATTGCATGGCACATTTCTTTCATACCTATTCCCTTTTCAAGATCTTTTCTTAGAAAGTCATGACACTGAACATGAGCAAATTTAAGCATATTTTGGTTCAAGTTCTCTATTTTTTAAAATATTAAGTGATCTTTGCCTTTTCATTCATTGATTTCTCTTTTAATTTTTTAATTAGTTTAAATGACACTTCGTTGTTATGTATTTTAAATATACCCAAAGCCTGCTTCCATCTCTCTAACCTAGAAAAATTAGAAATATGCTAAGCCATTTCCTAAATTCCTCACTTTTTCAAATTTTTCTATAACTAACATTACCCAGTGTTTAAAAATTAACACGTGCATATCTAAGTCTTATTGCTTTGATAATAATAGCTAACACTTTTTAGGAACTTTTTGTATGTAACGCTCTTTGCTATATGCTTTACCTGTATTAATCTAATGTAATATTCATATACATATGTAATATTCATAATAATCCTGGTGATTATTATTATCCTCCTTTTAAAAATAAGGAAATTGAGCAAACAGGTTAACTTACCTGAGGTTACCTAGTCGTAAGGTGGAAGATGTAAGTTTTGAATCCAGGTAGTCAGAATTGGATTTTACTTTACCTTAAAAAGACTTAGGTTATCTTATTAAAATATATCAGCAGACCACTTAGGGTATATCATCATCTTCAGATACTATAACTACTCCTACAGTTAGTTTATGCATGATTTTTGGAGATATGTTTGCCATATAAGGAAATAGAATCATACACATGTATTTAAAAATTGAATTAAAATATATTTCTCAAACTATTGCTCTTTGGAATAATTCTGTAATACTTTAGTTATAAATTGTAATTACAAAACTGAAGCATCTAATATTAAAGAGAACAAGTTAGAAAATGAAAAAGCAATTACTTTGAAAAATTAAATGTATGGAATGAACAGCATAAAATTATTTTAGTACCAAGACAGAAGAAAATGGACTCCGTGATATGCCACAGAATCAAAATTAATTATTTCAGTTTGTATTGCTAAAAGTGAAATATTCTAATATTCTGTCTTCTTCTGAGACTTCAAATAAGAATTTAGTCATAAAGCACAAGAAAACAGAATTTGGAGTTGCCATTGTGACTCAGCGGGTTAAGAACCTGACAAGTATCCATGAGGATGAGGCTTCGATCCCTGGCCTCTCTCAGTGGGTTAAGGACTTGCCGTGAGCTGTGGCATTGCCGTGAGCTGTGGTGTAGGTCACAGAAGCAGCTTGGGTGTGCTTAGAACTTCCATATGCCACATGTGGAGCCCTAAAAATCAAAAAGGAAAGAAGGAAGGAAGGAAGAAAAGGAAAGGAGAAAGAGACAAACAGTTCAGCTGCAGAGCAATTTCAGTTGTGGTGCAATTTAGTAAATTCTTTTTTGTGAAGATGAATAATTTTTTCTTGATGTCAAACTTCCAAGAAACTAGCAAAAAAGTATTATAATACGGGGTCAAGAAAAGTCATATCTTTGATTAACCTGGAAATAAATTCTTATTTTAGAAATACATATAGTAATTGAGTACTTGAAAAAAAATCTATCAATAAAGGAATTAATAAAGAATTTAAAAATCAAAATCTCCTTTTAATATGTGGAATTTAAACACTAATTTGGCATTTTGAAATGAGCTTTAATTCCACAACAAAAAGATGAAAATTTGTTGACAAATCAAAGGATTGCACTTGCCATTTTTACTAAATAGGGAAGTTAATATTGATAATTTTCTAGGAAGGCAGTGGAAACATAATTTAATTTTAGTGTTCTCCTTTTATGAGTAATCAATGGATGATTAAGTTTGCACAGTTTCAAAATTTAGAGGAGATAATAAGTTTCATAACACTTAAAATCAGAAAATTGTGACTATATTTTTATTATTTCAGAGTCATTTTTAATATTGGAGGTTAATTAAATTTAGTGTTCCAAACCATTAAGTATAATATCAATAATGGTCTTCGAAGTCAATCTCTTTTGGTTCCCAGAAGGATAATTTTGAAAACCTGAAGTATGGAAAAAAGACAATAACCTTTGTCAAAAGCAGAGAGCCTATTTGTCACTGGCATCTATATATTTGTACTTCAGATTTTACCAAAAGAGAGTAAAAAAAAAAAAAAACAGGTCTATGAACCATAGAAATTAACCTCCAGTGAATTACTGTCCCCTCACCAAAAAGCAAATCTTTATTCAGAGGGAGTGCTTGATACTGCAGATTTCCAAATTACTCTAGTGAGGAATAAAATATATTGTGAATCTTTTCTGACTTTATGCTAAATCTATATGAAATATTTCATAAATATGCAAAAGTTATTTCATCACCCAATTTGCTTCATTATATCAAATATATTTCAAATATATGTAATTACATATATATAATATCAAATATATCAAATATATATTCATGGCGTTCCCGTCGTGGCACAGTGTAAACAAATCCAACTAGGAACCATGAGGTTGTGGGTTCGATCCCTGGCCTCACTCAGTGGGCTAAGGACCCGACATTGCCATGAGCTGTGGTGTAGGTCACAGATGCAGCTGTGGTCTGGTGTTACTGTGGCTGTGGCATGGGCTGGCTGCTACAACTCCGATTAGACCCCTAGCCTGGGAATCTCCATATGCCACAGGTGTGGCCCCAAAAAGACAAAAGACAAAAAAAATCCATATATATATTCATACTGTCAAATATGTTAGTGTTAATAATCTTAGAAGAACTGAGTAAATAGTGTAACACTTTACCAATTTAAAATGAAATTTAGTCTCAGTCAGTCTGAGCACTAAATTGGGAAAGTACTAGTTTTGGCTTTCCAAATGTATGATGATATTGTTTGTTTTGCTCCTTGTTTTTGTTTATTGTTCCTTAAATGTATTAAAATATTTTAAAGCATAGTATTACATTTTTATTTTATTTTCCCTAAAAAATAAGGTAAATGGATATATATAATTCATTTATTTTAGTATCCTAAAATACAGTGTGGCTATATGTGATCATAATAAATTAACTATAACAAATTCACAGACAGCAATGTTTTTATCCAGCTACATAAATAAAATCAAAGTTCTTTCATAGAGATTTTAGAAGTGAGAATCAAGGTAATGACCTAAGTAGAATAGCAAACTGGAACCTAGAATCACGGATGGCATCTCTGGAAACATTTTTTTTTTACCAAACCGTGAGGATTTCCTATCACTAAGCCTTACTATTTCATTAGGAACATATTCTGAACTCAAAAGAGAACAGCTTAATTATTAATTAAATAGCTTTATTGAGATAGAATTCATGTACTATGTATACACCTATTTAAAGTGTACAGTACAGCAGTTTTTAGTACGTTCACAGATATGTGTGGCCATTACCACTGTCAGTTTTAGAGTATTTTCATCACTTTGAAAAGAAACCCCTTTCCTTTTACCAGTCACCCCTCTGAACCCTTAATACCCCTAAGCTACCTTAAAAAAAAGCTAAACTACTTTCTATCTCTATAGAATTCCCTCATCAGAACTTTCTTATGAATGAAATCCTTTAGTGCGGCATCTTTTTGTAACGGACTTCTTTCACTTTGCATAATGTTTTCAAGGTTTATCTGTGTAACAGGTATCAACACTTTATTCCTTTTTATGGTTGAGTAATATATGATTGTAGGAATAGACCACATTTTGTTTATCCATTACTCTTTGGATGGACATTTGGGTTGTTTCCAAATGTTGGCTAAAACGAATAATGCTGCTGCAGACATTCATGTATGATATTTGAATGGAAATATATATTCATTTCTCTAGAGTATATACCTAGGGATAGAATTGCTGGATCATTTACTCATTTAAAGAACTGCCAGACTGTCTTCCAAATTGGCTGCCCCATTTACGTTCACACCGGTAGTGCACAGGGTTCCACTACCTCCACATTCTCACTGACATATTTTTGTTATCTGTTATGTTAGCCATTCCAGTGCATGTGAGGTAGTGACTCAGTTTTGATATGCATTTGCTTGATAGCTAAGACATCGAGCATCTTTTCACATGTTTATTAGTGATTTGTTTATCTTCCTTAGGGAAATGTCTATTCGGAATCTTTGCCCATCTCCACCCCCCCCGCCGCCCAGTTTTATTGAGAAATAATTGACATATATCACTGTATACGTTTCAGGCATACAGCATGACAGTTTGATTTATTATATATTTTGTGAAATGATTATCATTATAGGTTCAGCTAACATCTGTCTTGTCATATAAAGACAATAAGAAGATATAAAAAAGGAAAAAAATTCTCATGATGATAACTCTCAGGATTTACTCTCTTAACTTTCCTATAGATCATGTAGCAGTGTTGTATTATTATGTTGTACCTTACAACATAATAATACAACACTATAATTGGATGTTTTTACCTTCTAACCACTTTCTTATAATTCTTCCTCTTATTTCCCACTTTCTTTCTCTGATAACCAAATATCTCTTTTTCTATGAGTTTGTTGTTTTTGTTTTTTGTAGTGTGAAACATGCACTTATATTGCTGAAGAATTTAAATTATCCAGTTTGGGGTACATATCTAAAATAAGCTTAAAGAGACTTTAAAATGTTTAGATATTTAATTCTGGGAGTTTGAAAGAAGTTGAATAAAATACTCAGAGTAAAACTATAATAAATGATAGTTATATCTGGGAGATCCCTCAGCCTGGCTATAAATTAACCACGCTGTCTGTGCATAGCACAGGAAGACTCCATGAGTATTGGCTCTGCTATGTACTATGCCCATTTTTTAACTGGGTTACTTACCTTTTTATTATTTAGTTGTAAATATTCTTTATATATCTTATATTCAAGTCTCTAGTCAGATATATTTCTAGATATTTTCTCCCATTTTTAAGTTGGCTTTTCACTTTAGGAATATTTTCACAAAAATATTAATTTTTATGAAATCTATTTTTTCTTTTGTTCTTCATGCATTTGGTGTCATAATATGTTTATAAGTGAGGATTATGTTGCACTGCTGGCAGAAATAATAAAAGGAAAATTTTATTCAGATAAATCATTGTGAACTTTTTGAATGAAAGTGTAAATAAAATTTCCTTCAGTGATTCTCCAAGAAAGGGTAAATATTAGTCTGATGTTATACTTCTTTGTAGTGCTAAATGCAAAAGAAATGTCAGTAAAACTCTGGAAATAAAAAGTGAATGAAGGTGCTCACATCGTGGCGCAGCAGAAACGAATCCAACTAGGAACCTTGAGCTTGCAGGTTCAATCCCTCGCCTCAGTCAGTGGGTTAAAGATCCAGATTGCTGCAGTGAGCTGTGGTGTAGGTTACAGATATGGTTCGGATCCTGTGTTGCTGTGCCTGTGCTGTAGGCAAGCAGCTGTGGCTCTGATTGTACCCCTAGACAGGTGCAGCCCTAAAAAGCAAAAAAAAAAAAAAAAAAAAAAAAAAAAATTTTGACCTAATAAAGCTCTTTTTGTGTATAGGAGACAGCATTACCTAGACGTATATGTGGGTGAAGGGGATCAGAACATGCCACTCCAAGATATGTCATTTTGGCATAAGAATTATTTTGCACTAAAGGCAATTGAGCAGATGTACTTTCCCCTTTCTACCTAGGGTAGGGTAATATTATCCTTGGGAAGATGTTACCCCTATCTTTTCTCATACCTTGAGGAGGAAAAAAAGAATTATCACTTGTGATAAAAAGTCAGCACTAAGTTGAGTCTGTACAAACCAAACTTAGTAACTTAACCCATATCTTCCATTTGTTTCTCCCATATACTTAGCATCTCTGGAAGCCCCATATTCTAGCCACCCCTTTGAGTTACTCATCACTTAGTTCTTGCCCAGGTATCTATGTTGCCTGTGTGGATAAACTGCTTTATTTTTCCCTCCTGTTTTCCTGACTTTTTAAAAAAGTTTTATTGAATTATTGTTGATTTACAAGGCTGTGATAATTTCTGCTGTCAAAGTGATCCATTTACATAGGTATACAAACATCCGTTCTCTTTCAGTTTCTTTTCCCACAGAGATGATCACAGAATATTGGGCAGGTCCCTGTTGGTCAATCACTCCATATATCTCAGTGTACATATGCCAGTCAAAACCCCCTAGTCCATCCCTCCTCCCACCCACACCTGTTCCCTTTAGTAACCATAAGTTTGTTTTCAAAGTCTGTGAGTCTGTTTTATTCTTCAAATAGTTTCATTTGTATCCTTTTTTCAGATTCCACATATAACTGATATCACCTGATCTTTGTCTTTCACTGTTTTTTATACAGTTGATTCATGAACCCCAGTTACTGACTGAATTCAAGAATCAAGGAGCAGAATTTTTCTCTCCTCCATAAGTTTTGAGTCAGACCAGACCTGTGTTTAAATCCAAACCTACCTCTTATTGGCAGTGTGACCTTGAGAAAGTTACGTAATCTGTTTCCATTCCGTTCCTATCTGAAAATTGATATTATAACTCCTCAAAGCATTGTTGAGAGGTTTAATAAAAAATGTTTTCAGCACAGTATTTATTACAAAAATAGGTGTTTAATTAATTTTAATATTTATTGTTTTGTTTAAAAGCAAGAAAAAGAAAGTCTTCCATATTAATGTCTTCGAAAATATACTGTCCTTTAAAAAAATTAAAGTTGTCCTCATGCAGATTGAGGAAGTTAATGTTAGAACTTAAGAATGAGGAAACTGCATTATATGACACTGGTATTACTTCTTCAGGCCAATTCTCAGGTGCTTGAAATTAATAATTAATTACCTATTGAAAAAATGGTTATATCTGAAGTGGAAAATCTTACTGTGTTTCAAATATTCAAAAATAATATTGTAGAAATCATTAGTTTGCTTAGAAAACATCAGTTTCCCACTCCCCATCTTAAATGACTTTGTATATATAGTCACATCTAAAGAAAGATCTTGATTTAGGTTAATTCATACATATTTCATTTTCTTATCAACTGTTACCAGATCAAGAGCAGAAGGTGACATAATCTGGCTCAATTAGAATGAAAGGAAGGTTTTTCATTCTATGTTTAGGGAAAAAATTTCTCCCATCTCCCTAAAGGGTGAAGAAGGAAGCAGTCCCGGTAGTTAAGCACTTCCAGTTGCCAATATTGAGGGTTCAGAGCAGAGAGATGAAATCAACCTTTGTCTTTGGTGATAGCATCAGGCTGCAATTGTTCAGGGAGTTTAAAATACCTCTAGACCTCCTGGTAGGTGAGATGCTCCTTGTTTAAGTCAGTTTGAGAAGAGATTTTCTGTTAAAAGTATCTGTAGTGATAAATACTTTACAACAGAAAGTGGTTCTTAAAATTTAGATAATACGAGTATTATTAAAATTTCTGTGGAAAAATATATTTAATAGAAGTCATTGCTCATATTTGATTAATAAAACAATATCGTTAAAAGTTGTCATCCATATAGAGAAAGCAAGACTAAGTTTATAGATTGCTCCAAATTTTAAAGGAATGAATATTATCCATGTTACATAGACTCACTTAAAATAACTGGATAATTTCCCATGATTTATGAAACTATCAGTACTCTAAAACACACACTTATCCAATATAGTTCCCCCTAAATCTGGTCTAGTCTCACTTATCAATAAAGGGCTAAGAGGACCCAAATAATATATTGAATACCAAGCCACATTAAAGGTGAGCAAATGGAGTATATTCTAGATATGAATGTACGATTAATATCTTAAGCCTCTAAGGGGAGCTCAGGCACTTTTCCAGCCTCATCCCAACTGTACGCACAAGGAATAGGAGGACAGTAAATAGACTAATCAAATACAGGGTTGTAGTTTTGGATGATGGCAATAGGGCAGAAAAGCCAAAACGCATTTTGGACATGTTTTGAAAAATACAGCTTCTCAAGCCCTGCCTGTGAAAATACCAATTTAGTTTCTGGCAAAAGTATAAGTTATGTGCATCTTTAATAAACAACCTAGGGAATTCTGATGAAGATTCAGTGTGTTAAATGAGTTTGTTGGTAAGATGAAGAAAGAGACAAAATCTTTAAAAAGTGGCCTCTTTTTTCTTTATCTGCAGTGAGGTAGAATTTATTAATAAACAGATGGAAAAAATGGTGAGAGTACTATACAGGAAATAAAGAAAAATCTAGATTTACATTGAGCAACATCTGAATTAAGCTTTCACAGACCCAATTTCATAAAGAGAGAGAATTAAGAGAGACAGACCTGACACAGAGATACTAAAAATGATTCAAATTCTTGACTTGAAAAACCAGGAGTTCTTAATGGCAGAGGAAACATTATGGTCTGTTAGCTAGAAACCCTCAGAGTTTTTGGTGCAGGAAAAAAATATATTATTCGAGATTAGAAAAGATAAATTCAGAACTTCTGGGAACAATGGAATCAGCTTAAAGACAGATTTAGATCTTTCAGTTAAAAGCTGCAAGAGACTGTTTTAGGCCTACATACAGTAGGGGAGAAAAAAAATATATTAAAGTTTTGAAAATTCAACTTGAGCTGCTGAAAAGGAAAGAAGGGCAGAGAGAAATAAATAAAATATTCAGGGAAATAGGGTCAGGACTACTCAGAGCAGAGAAAGAGTTCCCTGAAAGAAATGTTTCTGCTGCCATTGGTGTTCCAAAGGTTATTCAGTGCCAGAATTAAATTAAGACAAAAGGCACAGTTTTATGGTAGATAAGATGGAAAATGATTATTTAGTTTTCATTACCTCTCAGGCCTCCAGACTTAGTAATAAGGGAAACAGTACTTTTGCTTTGGGAATCTACTGCGTCTCTCCCACAGATACGTGGGAAATGTTTTCCGTGCAGGGTCCTAAAGAACTTCAGAGCAAAGATAGGATATTTGCAGTATAGAAATAAAAAGAGATAAGCAGGAGAGTGAGAAAGTGGGAAATGAACAAGCCAAGAACCTTAGAGGGTTGTCTGTTGCAAATGTAGATTAACCTGCTCATGAAAGAGGATGGAGTGGATGGTCTTTAGGTATAAGTGACTGACTCTCAGTCCACCATAAAGCCCAGATGAAGAGAAAAAAACCTGGTGATTGGCATGTAGAGTACTGTGAATTTCCTAATTGTACAAGAACATTTGGCAGAGTGAGGTATGCTCCAGATTCCTCCAGTTGTTAGCTTCCAATGCACCACAGTATTCAAGCCAACATCATAATCTTTGTGGAGTGGACTTTAGCCAGTGACTGAGCAAGATGGTAATGCCCAGGCTTCACCATTCCTGCCCAAGTTGGCAGAAATTACCTCCACCTGGTAATGTTTATCCAGGGTTCCATCATTATTATCCAATGACTTTTTTTTTTTTTGCTTAATCTTACTTTCTCCCTTTTTCTTTCACAGCTATTACTCCCCAGTTAATCTATTGAACTCGGTAATATCTCAGCATCTGCTTCCTGAAGAAACCAAACTAGAATAAATAAGATTTATTGTTATTTTATGCTTTTTTGTTTTGTTTTGTTTTAGTGGGAAGTGAATTTTTTACACTTTTATTCTACTCTACTCCAAAATATAAAAATGCTGCACTAATTAAATAAATTAGAGGAAATTTATCAAACATGAGTGTTAGTTTTTAGGTAGCCAACTCTGGGCAACTACTCCATTTTTCTTTGCAGCCTTTATCTGCATCTGATAGCTATTTTTATTACCAGTCTATCCCATTTGGTAAAGTCTGTGTAGCTAGGGACTACCTTTTTATAACTTCAGTATTTTCAATGCTTCAACGTTATCTATACACAGTGGGCATGCAGGATGTGTTTAAAATGTATGCGTGAGTAAATGAATAATTTGATTATCAGCCTAACCAAATTTCTATCTCTTAGTGCAATGCAACTCAAAAATTTGCTGTAATAAAGAATTAATAAAGCAAGAAGTAATTTCTAAAGCAATATTATATAATTCAGTAGTATAAATGGACAACTACAATTATATTAGAAGGCTTGATGTAGTAATTAGATGTTTGCAATTCTATTTAGAATCACTATGGTTATGAAAACTGTTTAGTGTGTTTTAGTGAAAAATACATTAGTGTTTTTGGTACGCTGTTTAGAAAGAGTAAAATCATTTTGGATAAGTGCCAAATAAAGCAAGCTTTAAATTAAGGCAGCGTTAGTCTTGCAAATTCTCCATATAATAAAACTATGCAAAAATAATTTGTGGGGTTCCCATTGTGGCTCAGCAGTAACAAACTTGACTAATATCCATGAGGATGTTGATCCCTGGCCTTGTTCAGTGGGTTAAGAATGTGGCGTTGCCATGAGGTGTGGTGTAGGTCACAGATGTGGCTGTGACTGTGGCTGTGGCCGTGGCCAGCAGCTGTGGCTCCAGTTTGACCCCTGGCCTGGCAATTTCCATGTGCCACAAGAATGGCCCTAAAAAAAAAAAAAAAATCTGTGTTTATATATGTTGAACAAAGCTCTCTACTCATATAATTTTAAACAGACTTTATATATTAATGTTTTTGTAAATTGTATATCCTATGCAGATGTTAATTGTTTAAAATCAACTTTATAGAGGTAAATTTTACATGGAATAAAATGCATCCATTTTTAACTGTCCATTTATTAAATGTGGACAGAGTATACACTTGTGTATCTACCACCACAATCAAGATATAGCACATTTCCATCACCCCAAAGAATTTTCACATGCCCCTTCCCTGCTAACCATCCCTCCACCCTGGGGTTCAATCCCTGGCCCAGGAATTCCCATGTATTGCCTGTGTGGCAAAAAAGAAAAAAAAGAAAAATATATATATATACATATATATATATTAAAAAAAAACTAGAGAAAATCTGAAATAAATGTTGCAACTCATTAAAAAGAAAAAAAACTTTTCCTAGAAAAATCTATAGTTTCCTGCTATAGCCTTCCCATTTCTAAGGCTGCCACTGGATTTATGCTGCCCATGGACTGGGAATAACAGCACAGCCACAGCCGACCTCAGGCAAAGACTGTAGTATGGATACCCAAAGCTCTTATTCAGGTATCAGAGAGTCTTACGAAGAAACCAGAGCTACTGTCCTTGTTTCTTAACAAATGGAAAGCTTCTTAGCAGATATTAGCATCTGATGAAAAAAAATGACAACTTTCTTAAACAGTAGCAAATGGCAGTAGAAGATGCATTCATCTCTTTGTCTTCATTCCAAATCTGTAGCAAGGCTATTTCATTGGATTAACCTAGATAAAAATATCCAAACAGATCTGCAAGGAAATATGTAGATCTAATCTTTCCAACTCCTGCTGTTCTGGGAGAGGGGCACGAGTGGGAAGAGGTAGCGTGAGTGGGAATGGAATGGATATCAAGTAACAATGAACAATACGCAGCGAATCTAACATCCTGTTTCCTTGGCATTAAATGCCAGTTATAGTGACCCAATCTTATAGTGGAAGCCAAGAATGCCCCCTGAAAATGTCCAAAATGCCCTCTAGTTAGTGGTACAATCACTGTTAAATACCACTGATTTAGGAGTGTAATCTGCTATGGTACTTATATTTGTGTATAAGATTTTCTTGGGTTTTCTTAATATTATATACATGAGCCTGGTAATATACTTTATCTTATTGGTCCTCTGAAACAGCAAAAGTGGGGCACATAAACGTCTTGGGTTTGGGAGAGATGAAACTTCCAATATACTAAAGAAAGTCAATCATATTGTGACTTAATGTGTCAGCTGGTAAAAAAGAAATCAGAACCACAACTAGGAATCCCCTTTGCTCCTGGCTCACATTAAGCAAAATAAGGATAACCTTGGGGAGAAAAAAAATCCCTGTGCTTACTTTAGGGACTTTACATTCCTTTAAGAAAACATGAAAGAAGAAGAGTATTCAATCTGCTCATATTTCTTTGGTGCGATAAAGGGAAAGCCAAAAGGTTCATATTGTCAGGTCAAAAAGTACTATTATATTTAATCCTTGAATATTAACCAAAACTTAAAATTTCAGCTATTGTACATTGAAGATATAAGCTTTCCTTTCCTTTCTTTTTCCTAATGATAGTATTTATAGCAAATGATGTTGGTTGAGTTGCCAAAATCCCATGGAGAACTGTCACATGAGAAACTGGTGCAGATGGGAAAAGTGAAATTGAGTAAAGAGACAACCTATCCCACTAATATTGCCAGGAGCAGTTGCCAGGAGATTTTTTTTTTCTCTGTATTTTTAAAGATTAATTAAGAGTTTTCCAGCAATAAATACACAGAGGGAAGGGTTTTTGGTTTTTGTTCTTTTTATGGTTGCACCTGTGACATATGGAAGTTCCTGGACTGGCGATCAAATCAGAGCTACAGCTGCCGGCCTACCCCACAGCCACAGCAGTGCTGGATCCGAGCCGCATCTGTGACCTACACCACAGCTCACAGCCATGCCAGGGATCAAACCTGTATCCTCACAGAGACTACGTCAGGTCCTTAGCCCACTGAACCACAATGGGAACTCTAAGGGAAGAGTTTTAAATCAACTGGCTTTGAATTTGGGAGGTTTAATAAAGCCCCACATGTTCTGTCAATACTAAGACTAGGTCTCTTTTTTATCTGATGGCCACTCCCCAAAGAGCAGTTTGGATAACTCTATAATTTCAGATTTACATGATTCATTTTAATAACTTGCTTTAAAATTCCCAATACAGCTAATATTTAATATTATTTATGCTATTTATTTTAGGACAGTGTATTCACATGCTTTAAAATTTAAAGGAAGGGCTATTATAAGGATGTCATCTAACCCAATAAATTTACAGGGAAATAAATAGGATCAAAAAATTATTAAATGATTTTCAAAGACATAGAGCATAGTAGTAATAGAATTGAAACCAGATTCTAAGTCTTTTATTTTTCCCTTTGTGTTTATCTATACTACCATTTGTCCAAATATTAAGACTCAGAATCTTCCTGCTTCTGACACTAGCTTATTAACTATGGAAGATTTTTCTAATGTGTATATATTTATAACTTTTTGGTGAGCACATATAAATAGTATTTCATATATAGATATCTGTACAGTACATTGTTGTTACAAACATGAAACAAACATGAAAACATATCCTTTTAAAATGTCTTCTGAAGTCCTATGTCTTTATAGCAAAGATGATAATAATTTTTCAGTTTTTTTAAGCTCAGAATTTACATATTTTATCAAAATAGAATACTTAAAGTAAGATTAATTGACTCCAGCTAATTTAAACAGAAAATGGGTTTACTAAAGGGTATCTATTGGCACATAGTAACTTGCCAAGAGGGCTGAAAAATCAGAACTGAAGGCTACATAGCTACAAAAGTCATCAGAAGTTCCATTACAGAACTGATCCATGAAGATACTGTTGCTGCTCTATAGATGATGACATCATCAATAGTCACTTAAAGCCCGACTGCTAGTAATGCACCTTCTAAAAAGTAGACACACCAACCTTTGCTGCTGCAATGATTGCTCATGTCTATTACTTGCAGTCTCTTTATTTAATTCCCAAAATGAGCCCAGAGATGGTGCAACTTACAGAAAGAGCTAAGATGACATACCTGAAATTTTACTGCAAAGAAACCTGACAGAGTACACATCCTCTACACTGAAAGATGGACTGATGTGATAGAGAAGCCCTGAAATATTGAAAGTAGCTGTGGCTTTTCCACAGAAACAGTAGTTTGAAATGGAGATAGTATTGCCTTCTTTACTGGAGAGTGTATGAACAAGCCACGACTGTATTAGTGCCTGACAAAGGTTGACTTGCAGAGTAAGTTTAGAGGGGGAACAAAAGGCACGATGGGCTCTTGTGAGGAGCAAGTGAAAATATGCCACTCATCCTTTGTGGTAGATTCATAAGGGGTTTCTGAAAAACAGAATATCTTGAAGGTTAAATTTAAAGGAAAAAAAAACCTACATGTTTCTCAGTATACATGTTGTAATGTGAATAAGTTTAAGAAGTTAGATCAGCATAGAAAGCATATTACAAATTTAACAAGATTTTGATTTGTGAGATAATAGGAAAAACAGAGACAGGACATAATATAGGTAATTTTTAATGCTCCTTCTTCCATTTTCAGAGAGATATCCAAAAGAGGTACCGGGGAAAGCCAAAGAGGCGACCAAAGTGGGGAAGGCCCTGTTATTCCCATCCAGTCATATGAAAAGAAACTATCCCCAAAAAGTAAAAGATCATTTTCCCCAACAGATAATAGACACCTTCATGCTGATATTAGGTCTTCAGAAAATAGAGCTTTCATCAGAAGCTGGCTTTATAAGTGAACTTTGGAGAGGAAGGAGTGAACAGAAATGTAGAGATCTGTTTATCCCAATATTTCTTAACAAAATATGTATAAGTAAGATGTGCATAAACTAAGGTAATTTAATGAGGACCTTTTAGAGGAATGCAAGCTCCATTGCCTTTTCTTTTTCTTTTTCTTTGTTTTGCTTTTTAGGGTCGCATATGCGGCATGTGGAGGTTCCTAGACTAGGGGTCTAATCAGAGCTACAGCTGTGGGCCTACAACACAGCAACACTAGATCGAAGCCATGTCTGCAACCTACACCACAGCTCACGGCAACACCAGATCCTTAACCCACTGAGCAAGGCCAGGGACCAAACCCGCAACCTCATGGTTCTCATGGATAGATTTCATGCAATTAAAAACTGGTTAGGAGTTCTCATTGTGGCTCAGCGGAAACAAATCTGACTGGTATCCATGAGGATACAGGTTCAATCCCTGGCCTTATTCAGTGGGTGAAGGATCCGGCGTTGCTGTGAGCTGTGGTGTAGGTCATAGGTGCAGCTTGGATTTGGAGTTGCTGTGGCTGTGGCTTGGGCCCGCAGCTATAGCTCTGATTCGACCCCTAGCCTGGGAAGCACCATTTGTTGCAAGGGTGGCCCTAAAAACACCAAAAAAAAAAAAACTTGTTAGCTAAAGAATAATTTTGGAAGCAGATGTGAATTTGAAATTAGATGGGTATTTGAATCAATAAAGCCACACTTTATTCATATGAATAAATATGAAATATAGATAATGTAGAAAAGTTATATTAGGAAATAAAAGTACAACTTACAGAGGGGAAAATAAAATTAAGAAAATATATTTAAAACAAGTTTAGATTTTATACTTAAAATGGAAACTTTAAAAATTAAGTACAATGTTAGAAGTTTTTTTCCTCCTATTTTCACAGGCAGTCTTGTATAGTTGATCAGCAAGCAGAAGTGAACATAGATAAGTCCTTATTCAAAAGACTAAAAGTATCTTCAATAATTTAATCAAAATGTCCTGTCAAAATCATATAAAAGTGTTCAGTGAGCTTTTGATTCTATTATAGCAAAAATTCTGTACAGGGAACAACTAAGGAGGTCACATCATTGTAGAAGAGACAGTGACATCAGTCACAAAGGAAAAACAGGAGGTCAAAAGTATACCAATAAAATGGGTTATAATGGGTTTCATAATTTCAGATAAGAAAAGGGTAAGAAAATAGTGTTTCTATTTAGCCAAAACACTACTAAAGAACAAAAATAAACAATACAAATGTGACCTATTTTTTAATTTATCAAACTTGGTAAAAACAAAACAACACTTAGAAAAACAAAAGAAGATATTGAATATCTGAAGCAAGTCTTTAAAAGTACAAATGGAAGATGGTTCTACAATTAGCTAATATTAACTAGAAAAAGGGATATACAGTCAATTCATGGAAAATAATATGAACTGCTAATAAAAATATGAAAATATGTTCCAACTCAAAATTTATCAAGTCATGCAAATTAAACCAACATTAAAATGTAACTACTTGACCATCAGAGAGGAAAACATACCTAGTGGAAGTTCTAACTCATTGGCACATGTGGGAGGGGGATTTGTCAGACTGTGAAGAACAAGATCACCTACCTGCTCTTAAATACAGAAATTCCAATGACTGCTCCTTTTTCTTTATGATTGTTATTTAGTTATTATTGATCTCTGACCTAGAAAATATTATTTCTGTAAGATGTGTATATTAAAGAATGAAAATTGAAGGATCTATATATGTAATCAATTCCATGGAATTAAAAAAAACACTATTCCACTATTACTAAAAATTTTTTTATAAAGGGCAACATAGTTTCAGTTCTTATCACTATTAATTTGGTACAGTTTTGCATCAGGGGTTATATTTTCCTAGTGTCATTTTTTATATACTTTTACACAAAAGTGCTTTTAAATAATGACATCAGAAATAAATTCAGTGGCATAGATATTCGATGAGCTTGAATTTTAAAACTAAAACAAAAATTTGAATATTGAAATTTAAAATAATGGATAATTAGCGAGTAAAAATTAAAAACAAAAGTAACATGCAATTTTAATTGTAATACAACCCTTAATAAAGACTTGATATCATAATAATGTTGAAAACTATATTACATAATGTTAAAAAATGAAGAGCTGTAAACTGACATTCTGAATTTAGGCTTGCATATACAATTTCTCAGCATTATCCTCTTTGTGTGAAATTGAGGAAACTGAAATCAGAGATTCATATTACTTAGCAGAAATATTTTTTGATGTGTTCTTCTTTTGTTGCTCTCCATAGATATAATAGTTGTATTCAGGTAACTAATTTAGGCTGAGGTGAGTTTATTGACTGTGTTAAAAATGTAAAATTTTATATATATATATATATAATTTTGAATGTCAAATGGTCTTTCCTTTCTCCTCCTTGAGATTCATGTCTCTATTCTTTTTCTATATTTCATGTCTACTTGTTCTTTCAACCCCTTTGGAGGAGAGCCAGACGCTGCAGTCTGCAGTGTGAATATGCCTCCTATATTGTTGTTTGATCTTCTTCCCTTGATGTGTCAGTTTCTTTGTGGGCTGCCTACTTGTCAAACCATTTTTATTCTTCAAAACTGTGTACATAATTTTAAAATAAGTTGTGCAGATCTCAGGGCACTTGATGAATTTTTCACAAGTTAATCACAGTTATATAACATAAACACTGCTGCTTATGTGTTTAACACTGTAAGGACAAACATGTATTTACTCAACTGCAATCAATTACATGCAAATACTGAAATTACAGGTTAAAGAAAGGTATGTGTGCTTCCCTTTGAATTAGTAAAATAAGTAGATTTAGGAAGATTGCTCAACAATATATGCTACAAAATATGTTACAAAAATGTAGCATTTGTAAGCATCAAAATGGAAGGTGTATTTTAAGAATGTTTAGTTAAAAAAGCAAAAAGCAAATCAATGCACATCATTTAATGGATTATTACAGTAAGAAATACAAATCTTAGTTCTCATGTTGTCTGACAGTTGGGTAGTTGTGACTTTTTCACCTAGGGGAAAATGTATGCCTCATCCTTATTTAAGTCTCTTCTTATTAAAAGGAAGATACTCTGTAGTCAGATTTATTTTATAATACTTGACACTTGTCACGTGGGAAAAAAAAATGTCCTTTAGTGTGCCTTGTACAACCCGAGGCATGAAATAATTGTTAAGAAATACAATACTTCTTGTGTTGATGGAGTTTAAATCATTCACCTCAAAGTCCCTGTAAGTTACTGTGAAAATAAACTAATCTATGGAAAGAAATCTATTTTTAAAGGTCTACTCAGCAGAACTATATAGGGAAGGACAAGGCTATCCTAGTATTAAAAAAAAAAATTCTACAAAGTGGACCACAAAAATCTATCTTAGCTAAGTGCCCAGTAAAGGTCAGATACAAGAAAATTTAAGTAAAATGTAAAATTTTATAAGATGATGTTAAGATTAACTCAGTTAATATTTTTTAGTCCTAGAGAGGTAATAGAAAGAGCAGGCTTGTTCAGGAAAGATGAAGAAAAATAAATATTTTTATTACAAAACAGGAAACAGTTTATTTTCTTTTTCAGATATATTCACCATTGTATTACTTTGGCATTACACATCTCTCAGAGTAACAGGTTTTCAATTGACTTCTCTAAAACTATGAGAGATTTTTGATGCCAAAGTAATACTCAGGAGGAAGAGCTGTCAAGGTTATTGAAGATCCAACTGAAGAGTATGAAGACACTGAGAGAATATATACACGCAACTGCAGTTTTAGAAATAATTAGAAGATGGTTGTCTAAACTGATAGTCAATGAGGGGCAAACCAAAAATCAGCAATGTCTCTTTTGCAACAATGGAAGTGGCATCTGAGGCTGGTGGCAAAAGTGATTCTGAATTCCATAAAAGAAAAGAGCTGGATTTGAACAGGAAATTGTGCAAAATATTTTCCCAGGGGCCTGTCATTCAGAGCAGTCAGGGAAAATGTATTAACTTATGGGCAAACCTTGATTTCTGTATAACAAAATCAAATATATAAAAAAACCCTATCCCTACAGAGTCCACACTCCCTCAACTACATATACACATACCAGAAATATATGAAACTTCATGGACAATTGGTAGAAATTCTTTTTGGCTCCAGAGATAGCTATGGCCGCACTTGGAAATAAGAAGTCAAGGGATATTCTTTTTTATCTATATCCTATTTTTACTTTTTTGAATTGAGATAGGTGATTTCTAATATATTTATATAAATTCCAGGTGTAAAACACAGTGATCACAATTTTAAAGATTCTACTCCATTTATAGTTATTATAAAATATTGGCTCTATACCCTGTGCTGTATAATAAATCTTTATAGCGTATTTATTTTTCACACATTTGTTTGTAAGGCTTAATCCCCAGGCTCTATCCTACCACCTCCCCATTTCCTCTCACAAAGAATAACCACTGGTCTGTTCTCTACAACTGGTAGTCTGCTTCTTTTGTGTTCTATTCATTAGCTTGTTTTATTCTTTAGACTCCACACAGAAGCGATATTGTGCACTTACATGTGATTTGTCTTTTTCTTTCTGACTTATTTAACTAAGCATGATGCCCTCCAAGTCCATCCATGTTGTTGCAGTGGGCAAACTTTCATTTTTTTTTAATGGCTGAATAGTACTCAACTGTATATGTTTACACCATTTTTTTTCCATTCATCCACTGATGGATACTGAGGTTGCATCCATATTTTTGGCTATTGTAAATGATGCTGCTGTGAACACTGGGGTGCACTTATCTTTTCAAATTAATATTTTCATTTTTTTCAAATATATACCCAGAAGCAGAATTGCTAGATCATAGAGTAGTTCCATTTTCAGGTTTTGAAAAACCTCCATTCCACAGTGGCTGTACCAATTTACATTCTCACCAGCAGTGTATAGGTTTCCCTTTTCTCCACATCCCTACAAAACATTTGCTACTTTTATAATTTTTGATGATAATGATTCTGATAGGTGTAAGATATATGGTTTGCACTTCTCTGATGATTGGTGAACATCATTTCTTGTACATGTTAGCTAACTATGTCTTCTTTGGAAAAAATATCTATTCAGACCTGTCCATTTTTGAATCAGGTTGTTTTGTTGTTGTTGTTTTTGATATTGAGTTGTATGAATTCTCTGAATATTTTGGGTGTTAACCCTTTTTCATTTACATCATTTGCAAATATTTTCTCCAATTCAATAGGTTGTCGTTTTGTTTTATCACTGGTTTCCTTTGCTGTGCAAACACTTTTAAGTTTCACTTGTTTATTTTTGCTTGTATTTCTTTTGCCTAATGAGACTGATCCAAAAAATATTTCTACAATTTATGTCAAAGACTGTTCTGTTTCCTTGTAGTTTTATCGCTTCTAATCTTATATATAGATCTTCAATTTTGGCTTAGTTTTTTCTGTGATATAAGAAAGTATTCTAATTTTATTCTTTTACATGTTGTTGTCAGTTTTTCCAGCACCATTCATTGAAGAGACTGTCTTTTCTCCACTATGTATTCTCGGTTCCTTTGTTGCAGAGTAACTGACCATAGGTGTATGGGTTTATTTCTGGACTCTCTATTCTACTCCCTTGAGCACTATGTCTGTTTTTGTCCTAGCACCATACTGATTTGATTACTCTAGCTTTATACTATAATTGGATACCAAGGAGAGTGATACATCCAGCTCTGTTATTCTCTTCTCAAGACTGTTTTTGCTCTTCTGTGTCTGTTGTATTTACATACAAAATTTAAAATTATTTGTTTCAGTTCAGTGAAAAATGCCATTGTGCCATTATTATTTTGATGGGAATTTCACTGACTCTATAGATTGCCTTGGGAAATATGGACATTTTAGCAATATTAATGCTTCCAATCCATGAACACATTATATCTATCCATCTCTTCATATAACCTTCAATTTCTTTCATTGGTGTCATAATTTTCTCAGTACAGGTCTTTTATCTCCTTAGGTAAGTTTTTTCCTAGGTACAGTGGTAAATGGGATTGTTTCCTTAAATTCTCTTTCTGATAGTTCATTTTTAGTATATAGTAATACAACAGATTTGATTATTCATTTTTCCTATAACTTTACTGAATACATTGATAACTAGTAGTTTTTTGATGACTTCATTAGGATTTTCTACATATGGTATTATCATCTACAAACAATAATATCTTTACTTCTTCCTTTCCAATTTGGATTCCTTTTATTTCTTTTTTTTTCAAGCCTCATCACTGTGGCTAGGACTTCTAATACTATTTTGAATAAAATTGGCATGAAAGGGCATTCCTGTCCTGTTCCTGATCTTAAAGGAAATTTATTCAGCTTTTTGTCAAAAGATTTTTCTGCATTTTATTGAGATGATCATGTGGTTTTTATTCAATTTGTTAATAAGATGTATCACGCTGATTTTCTAATACTGAAACTTCCTTATATCCCTTGGAAAAATCCCACTTGCTCATGGTATGTGATTATTTTAATGCATTATTAGATTAGGTTTGCTAATATTTTATTGTGGAATTTTTGTATCTAGGTTCATCAGTGATATCAACTTGTAATTTTCTTTTTTTATGATATCTTTGTTTCTGGTATCAGGATGATGCTGGCCTCAAAGAATGAATTCAGAAGCACTTCTTGCTTTGAAATTTTCTAGAATAGTTTGAAAAAGACACGTGTTAACTGTACTCTAAATGTTTGGCATAATTCACCTTTGAAACCATCTGTTCCAGGACTTTTATTTGTTGGATTTTTTTAAAAATTGCTGATACAATTTTATTATTGGTAATTAGGCTATTCATATTTTATATTTCTTGTTTAGTTTTGGGAGATAGTACATCTCTAGGAATTTGCACATTTCTTCTAGGTTGTCCATTGTAGCTGTTTGTAGTAATCTCTTAGGATCCTTTGTATCTCTGTGTTGTGGATTGTAACTTCTCCATTTTCATTTCTTATTTATTGATGTGGGCCTTGTTTTTTTCTTGATCAGTCAGGCTAAATATTTATCAATTTTGTCTCATCTTTTCAAAGAACCAGCTCTTAATTTCATTGGTATTTTCTATTTTATTTTTTTAGTTTCTATTTCATTGTTTCTTTTCTAATCCTTATGATTTCTTTCCTTACACTAAATTCAGGTTTTGTTTTATCAGGTTTTTAGTTTCTTTACGTGTAAGGTTAGATTGTTTTATTTGACATTTTTCTTTTTACCTGAAATAAGTTTTTATCATTATAAATTTCCCTCTTAGGAGTTCCCATCATGGCTCAGTAGTTAACGAACCTGACTAGCATCCATGAGCACCTGAGTTTGACCCCTGGCCTTGCTCAGTGGGTTAAGAATCTGGTATTGCCATAAGCTGTGATGTAGATCATGACTTGCTGTGGGTGTGGTGTAGGCCAGAGGCTACAGCTCCAGTTCAGTCCCTAGACTGGGAACCTCCATATGCCATGGGTACAGCCCAAAGAGAGAAAAAGACAAAAAAATAATAAAGTAATTAATTAAATAAATAAAAATTTCCCTCTTAGAGTTGCTTTGCTGCCTCCCGTAGATTTTGGATTATGTTTTTTCATTTTCATTTGTCTCGAGGTATTTTTAAATTTCTTTTTTGATTTCTTAAGTATCAAATTTGTTGTTTAGTAGCATCTTGTTTAGCCTCCCCATATTTGGGTTTTTCATTTTTTTTCATGTAGTTAATTTCTAGTCTCACAGCATTGTGATCAGAAGAGATGCTTAATATGATTTCATTCTTCTGAAATTTACCACGGTTTTTTTGTGGCCCAGGATGAGATCAATTCCAGAGAATGTTCCATGTGCACTTGAAAAGAATACCCTGCTTTTGCATGAAACATTCAATATACATATACTAAGTTTTTCTGGTCTAATGTGTCGTTTAAAGCCAGTGTTTCCTTGTTGATTTTCTGTCTGGATCATCTGTCCATTGATGTAAGTGGGGTGTTAAAATCCCCTACTATTATAATGTAATTGCTACATGTATATTTATAATCGCTGTATCTTCTTGGATTGATCCCTTGATCATTATGTAATATCATTTTTTAACTGTTGTTAACAGTCTTTGTTTTAAAGTCTATTTTGTCCGATATAAGTATTGCTATGCTGGCTTTCTTCTGACTTCTAGTTAAATGGAATACATTTTTCCATCCTCATCCCTTTTTTTTTTTTTTTTGTCTTTTTAGGGCTGAACCCACAGCATATGGAGGTTCCCAGGCTAGGGGTAAAATCAGAGCTGTAGCTGCTGGCCTACACCACAGCCACAGCAATGCCAGATCCAAGCCACATCTGTGACATATGCCACAGCTCATAGCAATGCCGGATCCTTAACCCACTGAGCAAGGTTAGGGATTGAATCTGTGTCCTAATGGATACTAGTCAGATTCATTGCCATGATGGGAACTGAGCCATGATGGTACACACACACACACACACATACATATATGTTTACATACAAAATATATATGCATGAATACTTTAAGTAGATTTTTAAATTTCAAACACATTTTAACAATGTACATTCTTATTCTCCTCCTATGATTACTGACTTTGACATATATATATTATACAGTTTAGATTATATGAAAAGTATTACTTTTTGTAAATTGTATGGTGTTTTTAATTAGAAATTTCAGTTTTACATTTCTGGTATATATGAAAGAAATTGACTTGTATATTAACTTTGTATATTATAACCTTATTATAATCACTTACTATAGTTCCAGTTCTATTTTTAACCCTGAAATTTTCTACATGAACAATTACGCTTTCTGTGAAAAAGTCAGTGTTATTTCTTCTTTCCCAATCTGTTTTACATTTATTTTCTTTTCCTATTGAATTCTGTAGACCTTCCAGGACAATGTTGAAGGAAATGGTGAGCAGGATATCCTTGCCTTAGTAGGAAAACTTCCACTTTCTCAACATTATAAATGCAGGGATTTTATAAATGTTCTTGATCAATATGAGGAAGGTCCTCTTTATATCTAGTTTGTTTAGAGTTTTTTTTTTAATTGAAGAATAGTTGATTTATGTTTTGTTAGTTTCAGGTGTAAGCAACTAACAGTCAATTTTTTTTTAGATTTTACATTATATGTTATTACAAGATGTTGTGTATAATTCCAAGTGCTATATAGTAAATCCTTGCTGCTTATTGACTTAATGTATAGTAGTATCTATTAATCTCATAAACCTAATTTATACTAATCTCCCTTCTCCCTTTGTTAACCATATTTTTTTTCTATGTCTGTATGTTTGTCTGTTTTGCATATAGGTACATCTGTATTATTTTTTAGATTCCATGTATCACTGATATTGTATTTATCTGACATACTTCACTAAAAAATTCTCTAGGTCCATTCATGTTGCTTCATACGACATATGACAGTATTTCATTTTTATAATAATACTTATATATATACATATATAATTTTTAAAATTTATTATAATTATTATAGTATTGTTACATTAATTACTATTATATATATGTGTGTGTGTATGTGTGTATATATATATATGTGTGTATGTGTATATATATATATATATATATATATATATATATATATATACATACACACATACACACACACTCAGGAGTGGGGTTGCTAGATTTGGTAGCTCTATTTTTAGTTTTATAAGGAAATTCCATAGTGTTTTCCATAACTTTTCCACTAGTTTTCATTCTCACCAACAGTAAAGGAAGGTCCACCTTTCTTTACATCCTCTCCAGCAATGATTATTTATAATCTTTTTGCTGATAGCCATTCTGACTAGTATGAGATGATACCTCACTGGGGCATTGACTTGAAGTTCTCTAATAATTAGCAATGTTGAACATCTTTTCATGTGCCTGTTGGCCAACTCTATGCCTTTTTTTTTGGAAAAATATCAATTTAGGTCTTCTACTCATTTTTTTGGATTGTATCGGTCTTTCAGTATTGAGTTGTATGAATTATTTGTATATTTTGGATATTAACTGCTTGTCAGCTGCATCATTTGCAAGTATTTTCTCCTAGTCCACAGGGTGTCTTTTAGTTTCGTTGATAATTTTATTTGCTGTGCAAAATTATTAAAGTTTACTCAGGTCACATTTATTTTTCTTTTGCTTTGGAAAACTAAGAAATTTTTGCTATTATTTATGTCCAAGAATGTTTTGCCTATGTTCTTTTCTAGGAGTTTTATGATGTCATGTCTCATATCTAGGTTTTAAACATTCTAATTTATCTTTCTATATGGTGTGAGGGAGTATTCTAATTTCATTGATTTGTATGTAGCTGTCCAGCTTTCCCAACATCAGTTATTGAAGAGACTGTCTTCTCTCCATTAAATATTTCTTGACTCTTTTGTTGAAGATTAATCATTGTGTAGGAATATCTCTGGGCTCTCTATTCTATTCCATTACTTCATGTTTGGTTTGTGCCAGTACCATGCTGTTTTGATTACTGTAACTTTGTAATATAATCTGAAGTCTAGAAATGTTATGCCTCAACTTTGTTCTTTTTCCTCAATATTGCTTTGGAAATTCCAGGCCTTTTTTAGTTCCACACAAATTTGAGGTTTTCTAATTCTGTGAAAAATTATCATGGAGTTTTTTTTTATAAGGATTCAAATAAACATGTAGATTGTTTTGGGTAGTGTGGCCATTTTAGCAGTATTAATTCTTCCAAACCAAGACCATGAGATATGTTTCCATTTCTTTCAATCATTTTCAGTTTCCTTTATCAATGTTTTATGGTTTTCAGTGTGTAATTCTTCCACATCCTTGGTTAAATATTTTCCTAGGGCTGTTTTTTGTATGCAATTTTAAATGGGAATTCTTTTTTTTTCTTTTTACTTTCTCTTCTAATATTTCATTATTAGTATAGAGAAATGCAATAGATTTCTGTATATTAATCTTATCCTGCTACCTTTCTGAATTCATTTATTAGTAGTAAGTTTTTGTGTGGAGATGTCAGGGTTTTCCATATAATGTATCATATCATTGTCAAATAGTGACAGTTTTACCTCTTCTGTTCCAAATTGGAAACCTTTTATTTTTCTTGTCTGATTTCTGTAGCTAGGATTACCAATACTATGTTGAATAGAAGTGGTGATAGTGGGCATCCTGGTCTTCTGAATTTAGTGAGAAGGCTTTCAGCTTTTCACCAGTGCATATTATGTGACTGTGGGTTTGTCATAAATAGCTATTATTATGTTGAGGTATGTTCACTCTATACATTTTGGTGAGAGTTTTTATCATAAATAGAATCTGAATTTTGTCAAATGTTTTTTCTTTGTATATTGAGATGATCATGCAATTTTTGTCTTTTGTTCATGTGGTGTATCACTTTGATTGCATATGTTAAACCATCCTTGCAACACTGAAATCAGTGCAACATTACACGGTGTATGATTTTAAATATTGTTGTATTTGGTTTGATAATATTTTATTGAAGATTTTTTGCATCTATATTCAACAGAGATACTGGTTCATAATTTTTTTTTTCTTTTCTTTCCTTCCATTGTATATATGTAATACATTTTCTTAATCCATTCATCTGTCAGTGGACATTTAGGTTATTTCCATGTCTTGGCTATTGTGAATAGTGCTGTGATGAACATACAGGTGCATGCATCTTTTCAATGAAAGTTTTGTCTAGATATATGCCCAAGAGTGGAGATTGCTGGATAATATGGTAGATCTATATTTAGTTTTCTGAGGTATTTTCATACTGTTTTCCATAGTGATTTGTTCCAAATAACATTGCCACCAAAAGTGAAGGAGGGTTCCCTTTTCTCCACAACCTCTCCAGCATTTGTTGTTTGTTGACTTGTTAAAGGCCACTCTAACTGGTGTGAGATGATACCTCATTGTAGTTTTGATCTGCATGTGTCTAATAATTAGTGATGATGGGCATTTTTCCATATGCCTGCTGGCCATCTACTCTATGTCTTCTTTGGTGATATGCCTGTTTAGGTGTTCTGCTCATTTTTTGATTGGGTTTTTGTCATTGTTCAATTGTATGAGTTGTTTGTATATTTTGGAGATTAAACCTTTATTGATTGAATCAGTTGCAAATATTTTCTCCTATTCTGTGTTCTCTTTTCATTTCTTAAAATGGCTTCCTTTGCTGTACAAAAACTTTTAAGTTTAATTAGGTCCCATTCCTTTACTTGTGTCAATATTCTAAAAGGTGGATCAAACAAGAAGCTGCTGTGATTTATTTCAAAGAGCACTCTGCCTGTGTTGTCCTCTAGGAGTTTTGTAGTATCTGGACTTACAATTATGTCTTTAATCCATTTTGAGTTTATTTTTGTGAGTGGTGTTAGAAAATGTTTTAATTCTCTTACATGTGTTTGTCTGGTTTTCCCAACACCAGTTATTGAAAAGTCAGTTTTTACTCCACTGCATATTCTTGCCTCCATTGTCATAGAGTATTTGACAATAGGTGCTTGGGTTTATTTCTGGGTTTTCTATCCTATTCCATTGATCAGTATTTCTGTTTTTGTGCCAGTATGATGCTGTTTTGATGGTTGTAGCTTTGTAGTGTAGCTGGAAGTCAGGGAGGCTGATTCTTCCAGTTCTGTTTTTCCTTTCAATATTGCTTTGGCTCTTCAAGGACTTCTGTGTTTCCATACAAATTTTAAAATATTTTGTCCTAGTTCTGTAAAGAACGTCATTGGTAATTTGATGGGGATTGCACTGACTCTGTAGAATCCCTTATGTAATATTGTTATTTTTTGTCTATGTTGATTCTTTCAATCCAAGAGCATGGTATATCATTCTATCAATCTGCGTCATCTTTGATTTCTTTAATCAGAATCTTACAGCTTTCAGAGTATAGATCTTTTGGCTCTTTAGTTAGGTTTATTCTTAGATATTTTATGATTTTTGATGTGATGGTAATTGGCATGGTTTCCCTCATTTATCTTTCTGATCTTTGTTAGTATATAGAAATGCAATCAATACTGTGTAGTATTTATTTTGTGTCCTGCAACTTAACCAGATTCATTGATGAGCTCTAACAGTTTTCTGGTAGTGTCTTTAGAATTTTTCTAGGTATAGTGTCATATCATCTGCAAACAGTGATAGTTTTACTTCTTTTCCAATGTGGATTCCTTTAATTTCTTTTTCTTCTCTGATTGCCATGGATGGGACTTCTGAAACTATGTTGAATAACATTGGTTAAAGTGGACACCCTGGCCTTGTTTCCCTTTTTTTTTTCTTTTGTTGTGTTAGGGCCACACCCATGGCATGTGGAGGTTCCCACGCTAGCTGTCTAATCAGAGCTGTAGCTGCCAGCCTATGCCAGAGCCACGGCAATGCGAGATCCGAGCCATGTCTGTGACCTACACCACAGCTCATGGCAGTGCTCACAGCCAGATCATTAACCCACTGAGCAATGCCAGGGATCAAACCCACAGCCTCATGCTTCCTAGTCGAGTTCATTAACCGCTGTGCCATGACAGGATATCTTTGCCTTGTTTATGATCTTAGTGGAAATGCTTTCAGTTTTTCACCCTTGAGAATGATGTTAGCTGTGGGTTTGTTATAAATGGCTTTTATTATATTGAGGTATTTCCCCTCTATGCCTACTCTTTGTAGGGTTTTTATCTGGAATGAGTGAATTTTTTTAAAAGATGTTTCTGCATCTATTGATATGATCTTTAAGTTGATGTGGTGTATATCATTCATAGATGTGCAGATATTAAAGAATCCTTGCATCCCTGGGATAGGTCCTACTTGGTCATGTTGTATGATTTTTTTAATACATATTTGTATGCTGTTTGCTAATATGTAGTTGAGGATTTTTACATCTAGGTTCATCACTGATACTGGCCTGTAATTTTTTTTTTTGTGGTATATTTGTCTGGTTTTGGTACCTTGGTAATGGTGGGTTCATAGAATGAGCTTGGGAGTATTCCTTCCCTTACAATTTTTTTGGGAGAAGAGGTGTTAACTCTTCTCTAAATATTTGATAGAATTCAGCTGTGAAGGCATCAGGTCAGGTCCTGGACTTTAGTTTTTTGGAAGTTTTTAAATCACATTTTCAATTTCAGCACTTGTAATTTGTCTATCCATTTTCTGTTTCTTCCTGATTCAACCTTGGTAGCTGTACTGTTTTGAAAATCTGTCCATTTCTTCCAGTTTGTCAATTTTATTAGCATACAGTTGCTCATAGTAGTCTCTTATGATCCATTTTATTTCTGTGGTGTCAGTTGTAACTCCTCTTTTTTCATTTCTAGTTTTACTGATTTGAACCCTCTCCCTTTTTTCTCAATGAGTCTGGCTAAAGGTTTATCAATTTTGATGATTTTTTCAAAGAACCAACTTCTGGTTTCATTGAGCTTCTTTTTTTTTTTTTTTGTCTGTTACTAGTTTCTACTCTAACTGTATGATTTCTTTCCTTATACTCATTTTGGAGTTTATCTCTTCTTCCTTCTCTAGATGTTTTAAGGTATAAAGCTAGATTGTTTGAGTTTCTTCTTCTTTCCTGAGATAAGATTGTATTGCTATAACCTTCCCCTTTCAGAACTGCTTTTCCTGTGTCCCATAGATTTTAGATTGTTGTATCTTCATTGTCATTTGTCTCTTAGTATCTTTTAATTTCCTCTTTGATTTGTTCAGAGAAATCAAAGAGGTTGGTTTTTGGCTGTCTATACTAATCAAAGATGACACAGGTTGATAGGATGATATACCATGGTCTTGGATTGAAAGAATCAAAATAGACAAAATAACCAACCATTGTCGCTACCATAGTAGCATATCGTTTAGCTTCTAGGAGTTTGTGTGTTTTTGCCATTTTTTTCCCTGTAGTTGATAGTCTTACAGCCTTGTGGTCAAAGAAAATGCTTGAAATAATTTTTAGTTTTTAAAAAATTTACCAAGGTTTGATCTGTGGCCCAATATGTGATATTTCCTGGAGAATGCTCCATGTGCACTTGAGCAGAAAGTATATTCTGCTGCTTTGGAGTGAAAAGTTCTATAGATATTAGTTAAGTCTATTTGGTCTAGTTTTTAAGTCTTGTGTTCCCTTATTGATTTTCTGCCTGGATAATCTGTTGCTCTAATTTGCGTGTTAAAATTCTGCGGTATTATTGTGTTATGTCAGTTTCTCCGTTTATGGCTGTTAGTAGTTGCCTCATATTGTAGTGCTCCTATGTTGGGGTCATATATATTTACAATCGTATGTCTTCAATTGATCCTTTAATCATTATGTAATGTCTTTGTCTCCTGTGACTTTAACATCTATTTTGTCTGATGTGAGTATTGCTACTCGTGCCTTTCTATAATTTCCTTTTGCATGTAATATTTTCTTCCATCTCCTAAGTCTTTATGTGCCCTTAAATCTGAAGTGGGTCTTTTGTAAAAACATATATATGGGTCTTATTTTTGTATCCATTCATCCAGTCTGTGTCTTTTAGTTGGAGCACTTAATCCATTTTCATTCAATGTAATTATGAATAAGTATGTACTTATTGTCATTTCCTTTTTTATAATTACTCAATTTTATTACATTTATAGTTGTACAGTGATCACCACAACCGAATTTTATAGCATTTCCATCCCAAACCTCCAGCACATCCCCCTACCCTATTGACATTTTCTTAACCATCTATATGTGTACAAAATTGTTTCTGGTTGCTAATTTCATTTTAAATGCATTTTCAGGGTTCTGTTTTGTCCTCTTATCATGCTTGCTAGTTTTGATATATTTGTTTGTAAATGGGTGATTTCCTACTTTTATATTATCTTTGCCTTTACCAATGAGCTTTTTCATTTGTAATATTTTTGTTTACTAATTGTGTCTTTCCCTTTTCTGCTTAGAAAAGTTCCTTTAGTAGTTGATGTAGAGCTGGTTTGGAGGTGCTGAATTCTTTTAGCTTTTGCTTATTTGTAAATCTTTTGATCACTCCATCCAATCTGAATGGGAACTTTGCTGGATAGAGTTTTCTTAGTTCTAGGTTCCTCCTCTTCATCAATATCAATATATCTTGCCACTTCCTTCTGGCCTATAGCGTATCTGCTAAAAAAAAAATCAGCTGTTTTCCTTATGGGGGGGTTCCCTTATATGTGATTTATAGCTTTACCCTTGTGGCTTTTGATTAGTATGTGTCTTTGAGAATGACTTTCTGTAGCTTGCAATGTCAGCAATTGCTTTTGCTGTCCCTCTCTTTGCCAGAAGGTACTAGGGACTGTTCTCCTAGCTATAGGGGGCAGGCACCACCATTCTGCCATCATTCCCCTTGCTTGGCCACTCTAAAGATTTCTCTCTAAAGCCCCAAGGGTGGGGAGCTTCTCCCTAACTGTTGCTAACAGACTCTCTCTGTAGCTGCAGGGCTTCTGGCGCCTCTTCCCCAGCCCCCCACCCCCGCCACCTCTGCCAATGCCTAGCTGCTGCCAGTAGGGGTGCTGTCTGTAATCTGTGAATCAGAATGTTGACTAACGGGCCTCACATGGCTCCCTTGGTTTGGAATGAGTGCCACTAAAATGGGCTTTTGCAGGGCCACTGGCATGGACCTGTGCTTTTCTCTAGCTGGGCAACTTGCAGCTCCAGTAGGAAGGGTGCATAAGCAGCCCTTTCTTGGCTCCTTTTGGCACAGACTGGGCACCAGTAGTGTGAGCCCCTTCAGAAGCTTGTGCTTTTCTTAGCTATTTACATCTCCCATGGGGAATGTACGTTGGTGGTCCCCTCGCAGCCCTTCTGAAACAGGGCATTGCCAGTTTGTGCTCTTGCAGAGCCACTTGGTGGTGCCCTGGAACTTGCATTTTCCCTGGCTGGGTAGGTTACTGCTCTCTCAGGGAATGGGTGCCACTGCCACTGCCAGCATCTCTTCTGGAGCAGGCCATGTGTGTGAGGTGCTCTTTGCCCCAACTGTCAGCAAGCTAGCACATGCGTACTCCTTGCAAATACAGTCTAGGCTTTACCGACCCTCTGTCTCAGTAGATTTCCTAGCAGGCAAGAGTGATTTTCTCCTCCATGCAGAACACGAGGATTGGAATGCCCAATTTGTGAGTCAAACTGCTCCCTCCCCGGGGGTAACATTTACTTATGTGGACCTTCCCTTCCCTACAGATTCCTCCCAGGGGCACAGTTACCTAACAGCTGCCTTCTCTTTTCATCTTACCTGGTTATGTACACATCTTTCTTGCAGCTTTGATTGTACAGGCAGTCTGTCAGTCTGCAATCAGTTTTCTGTGAGAATTGTTCCACATGTAGACACATTGTTGATATATTTGTTGGTGAGAGATGAGCCCCATATCCTCCTACTCCAACGTATTCATCCTCTTCTACTTACTTTCAGTGTATCTATTTGTTGTTTTAAATTTTTGTCCTGTAAATGGTATACCAATGGATCAACTGGTATGCATTAATACAATATAGAAGTATTTACTTTCAATGACAATATCTGCCTCGGTAAATGTTTTTAACATTTTATTGCTAAGTCTTACTTAGGTTTGCCAAATAGTTTTCTCTAGTTCATCACTTCCTCCTGAATCTTTGTTCTCCTTTCAAGAATGTTTTCTTGACTCCAAATGCATCGCTTACTGATTTAAATTGCCAACAGCAGATATGGATTCTGGCTAACTTAAAATAAGTTCATTGGAAGGATATCTGGTGCCACAGAGAACTGAAGGAAAATATGAGCCAGGATTGGAAAACAAGTGGGCATGCATCAAGAAAACTAAGCCAAGTGACTTTATAGGAACATTCTGTTTAGAATGACCCAGTTGGCTCTCATATCAACAGGAAAGCAGCATCACTTTTTGAGTTTAAGTAATTTTTCAACTCTCCTCACATATTTAACTCACTCCCTCAAAGCTTAAGAGTGCATTATTGTGTATCATTTTGGCAAAGCCTAATTTGTGCATTAAGGCTTTGCAGTTGAAGGAGGTTCCTGATTCTCTATGAGGCTCACACAGTAAGAAATTTCCTCAAAAAGAGGAAGAGTAATTGGATTTCAGTTACCCAAAGATTAAAGGCCATTATATTGAAAAAACTATATTTGACATGACTGTTTTTTTAATGTGGTATAGGGGAATACAAAATATATGGTTTGTTAAAATTGCAGTATGGGAAACGTTTTACTAGCATACCCAATTTTATTTAGAATGATACATGTAATAGGGACAGGAAAATGTGACATTAATGATGTTATAACATTTTAGAGCTTGGTTATGTGATAAATAATTTGTACTCTCTTCTGAATCAGTCAGTTGTTGTTAACAGATACTACTACAGATATTATAAATCAATTTAATACAGGATATTCAACTATTACCAAAAAAAGTTATGTGGTTAGAGGCATAGATCCATAATAGGTCCCCAAATTAGCACACTCAGGATAAAACTTACTGCAAATATGAAGCTGGTAAATCATAAACCTACCATCCTAAATATTTTCTTTGATATTTTACCTTCATTTCCACAATCTGGAGGAAGCTGTTCCAACTGTTGGCTCTAGGTATATGTTGCCTGTCGTAGCTGTAACAGAGTCTTAGCAAACCTGCTAGATTCAAACCTGCAAAAAATGATTATGACCACCTTTCTCTCAACATCTACTTATAGAAAATCCTTGTTAAGGCACAATTATATATCAATTTGCTAGACATTTTACATGAACTATATGAATAATAAGTAGTTGCTAATTATTAGTGATAATGATATTAATTTTGAATATGGATAGATATGCTAACTTTTCTAGATATCTTATATTAAAAGGATTATCTCAATAAGTGGATGCCATCCTGCACAAAGGATGTCCCAAACTATAGAATATTACACAATTTTTGGAGTACTCCAGCAGTGCTATACCAGTTAAATAAGTAGTTAAGGAGTGCACTGCAGCTTCACAGTGTGCTCTTGTCATAATTTCACAATCAGTCATAATCTAGTAAGATGTCCATTGGACCAGGACAAATATAACAGCAAAACTCTCGGGGATTACAAAAACAGAAAAACAAAAACTTCAGCTGGTATAACTTATCAAGGATCATCTGATAATAAAAGAGGCTGAGAAAAGTACAAATATCATCATCTTTTTGTGAACTTACCTTAGGAAGCTGACAGCAGAATTGGGGAAGAGTAAGAAACAGGAATATGAATTATGTTTTTTCCTTAAGAGAAGAAAGAGCCATAGCATTGGAGTTACATGGCCTGGAGTAGTTCTCAGGTCTAAAAAAGGAAGTCTTTACAAAGCCACTGTCTAGTTATATTTTATTTTCATCCTGCAGTGATTGCATGTGAGAGGTTATGTGGGTTATATGACTTAAAGCAGAGCATATAGCCGAACGATTCCAAGTACTGACTATATGTGAACTTGCCATCATCTGTTTGTTCATTTTTATAAACAAACTGTTGGCAAGGTCCATGAATCACTCAGTATAGGAAAGCTCCCAGTAGCAAATTCAGAGTGATGCAAGTCTCTCTAAAGGAAATACCAAAATAAATTTTCTTTACTAGAAGATACCAAGATTTACACTATTGGATCATGATAGGATAACACGGAAAACAACTGCCAGGGAAATTTTTAGAAACTCCTTATGATTATAAGGAACATAAAAAGAATGAATATGTATAAAAGTCAAATTCTATAGGTCAAACACCTCATTTATTATTCATTAACCTGAACTTAATGATCCAAAGACAAAACTGTTTTAAGTCCCCTAGTACTAGGACAGATAATGAAGAATGATCTAATAACAAGTTATAAAAATACAAATGAATACTATTATTTTTTCTAAAGTGGAATTTTCCAGCTGAGGTTTTTACAAGATATATGTACACTGTAAGCTACTATTCCTGAAATTGGGTCCATTGTACCATATTGATACCCAATATTCTGTAACTCAGATCTAAAGATATATGGAGAAAGCAGAAATGGGAACAATGTACTCTACCTGGAATGCATATTCAGCATGAGGACTGATGCAGATAACAGAGGCCTGTGGATAAGAGCTGCATATATAGAGCTACTGTGGAGCATGATAAAAATAACATGGGCATTTCTCCTGGAGAAATTTCATTCACAAAAAGAAAATCCTATGGAAATCCCAGATAGTACAGCACGTTAAGGATCTTGCATTGTCACTGCTGTGGCTCAGGTTTGATTCCTGACATGGGAACTTCTATATGCTGCCTGCACAGCCAAAAAAAGAGAAGAAAATCCCATTAATGATTCTATTGTGCTTCAATTTAGAGAACTAGAGGAAAAAATATAGATGGACTGTGGGGTCAAAAATGAATTTAATTAATGGTTAAGTTTTTTAATTTTTTTGTTTTTTAGGGCCACACCTGCGGCATATGGAATTTCCCAGGCTAAGGCTCGAATCAGAGCTACACCTGCCAGCCTACACCATAACCACAACGACAGCCATGCCAGATCCAAGCTGCATCTGCGACCTACACCACAGCTCACTGCAATGCCTGATCCTTAACCCACTGAGTGAGGCCAGGGACAGAACCCATATCCTCATGGATACTAGTCAGGTTTGTTACGGCTGAGCCACAACGGGAACTCCAGCTCATATTAATTTTAATCTTTAATGTCTACTCATAAATTTGCACTGAAGATCCTATGAGTCAACACCTACAAATTCCTTCAGTTAATGTTCAATAAATCTGATTGCTTTTCTTATTCAAAGAAGAAAATCCACTCATTATTGTCACTTAGTTCATATCATATAACATATAAAGGAATGCTGAGTAAATGCAATAGTATTATATGTCTGGTTTGCATTAAAGAAAGCCTATCTGCCCCCCTCCCCAGTCATCTTACAACTGATTACATTTGGGAAAAAAAAACAAACTGCCCCTCAAAATCCTGTTTATTTTACTCCTAAGGTACAATTAAAAAAAAAAAAAAAAAGATATTTGGTCTATGTTCCTGGCATAGAGCTTCAAAAATTCTGAATTTCCTGAGTGATAGGGGTGTATTTATTTTCCCTAGGAGATAACTCCTGAGGGGGGAGTCCCAGACAACTTCAGGATGGCCAGAAAAACTACATGATTAGGGGTTTAACTTTGCAGCATTTCCTGCTCAGATCTCCTGGGAAGGGGGGCTTAGGAGATTGAGTACAATCACTTGGCTAATGATTTCACTCATCATGTCTAGGTAATGAAACCTTGAGAAAAACTGAGAACCACAAGGCTTGGTGAACTTTCTGGCCAGTGAACATATCTATGTACTAGGAGGGTGGCTCCCTCTGACTCCACAGGGAAAGTAGCTTCCTGTGCCCTTTGCTTCCAAGACCTTGACCTATTTGCCTCTTCCATCTGGCTCTACTGAATTTTATCCTTTTTAATAACACTGTAAGTATAATAGTTTCAGTGATTTCTGTGGATCATTCTAACATATTATCAAACCTGAACAGGGTCAAGGGGACCCCTGAATTTGGAGCTAAGACAGGCAGAGGTGGGGAGAGCCTTGAGAACCCCACTCATGGCCAGTGTTTGAAATAAAGGAGGTCTTATGGCGGACACTGGTATTTCCAACTTGCAGGATCTGACACTAACTCTGTGTAGTGTCAGAATTTAATAACTTTCCCTTTAACTTGTGGAATCTGATGCTCACTCTAAGTGATTGATATCAGAATTGAACTAAATTGTAGGACATCCAGTTATTGTCAGAAAATTGATATTAGAACATAACCCCCATGCTGTGTCAGTCATCTGTATTTTTGTGTTCATATACTACCTTCATATACTAACTCCTATGAACTTTGTTATTCATTGAAAGCTTTAACTCCTGTTTTTGCTCCATTCTTTGTCATAATACCAGTGTCTTGTCATCAACTTTGGATAACTTCTATATATAGGCATATGATTCTTCCCTCATCCATCTTTGATTCTTAGTTTTTTAATGTTCTCATTCTTTGCCTACCTCAGCTACCCCACTCCTGTGTAAACCTCTTAATATTTTCATCATTTTATACCACAATCCAAATCAAATATTTAAATATCCAATACTGTCACCAAAAAGATAGAAATTCTTCATTGTACTAGGTTATGCAACCATCTGTTAATCTCGTGAAAAGCTCAAACCCACTGATAGTCTCAACTTCTCTATACTTATCACCTTTTTATCTTTCATAATTATGTAGCTAAGAGTTATACATCAACATTAAAATATTTTCTTGTAAACACACTCACCCATCCAGCTCCAGTATCATTCCAACACATTCTTATAACAAACCTCTGCCTTGGATAGGTAAGTTTATGGAAATTTTGTCCACTCTGCAGCTAAATGTTGATGGAGGAAAAAAATATACAACAGAGTATGTCAATTCATGACATAAATTCATGATTATAAATTATAAATTCATGATTGCCATTCCTTTTGGGACCACTAATACTGTCCACTATTATAATTACAACTCACTACCTAAGATCCTCCCCTCTCCATCCCCTCCCCCCACCCTCCTTCACTCTCTGGGTTATTTCCTGTTTCCTACACTACACTATTCTAGTGGTCCTTTTCTTTCCTGCTCAAACATAATCAAGAATAGCTGAATGAATTGCCGCATGCTGTGTTGAGTTAATGGAAACATTACTATTCACAAATAAGAAAACCTTTCTATTTGCACCCATCTTTTTTCTTTTCTGTTACAAAAACCAATGTTTTCCCTTGTAGCAAAAGGGCTAATTTTCCACCTGTATTAAGAGTTGCACGTGCTCTTACCTTAGGGACAGTTCTCCCTTGTTCATCCCCCACAGTTTTCTAAGTATTCTATCACTGAATTTTTAGTATCATTGGGATTACCTGCCAGACTTGGCCCAGTAACTCCTATTTTAACAACGAACAAACTTAAAACAGCAAGAACAATAAAAGCAACACTGGTCTAAATTTCATTGAGCTCTTTTGTATGTTTTGAAAATACTCACTGCATCTTTTCACTTTTCTTCTAATTTTCAGGCTTTCCAACTTTTTACAACCCACTGACTCCACAACACACTTTCAGTCAACTTTCCAAACAGCTCTAACCTTGCCTACAGTTCCACTCCGTCTACTCATTCATACCTCCAATTCTGTTAATCAAATAGTATTTTTAATTTTAATATTATTTAGCTTTTTAATAGCATTTTAGTTAGAATACTTCAAAATAATACATTTTTGACTCTCTCTTCACTTTCCTGGTATTGTATTTGCCTAATCTCACTAATGACTTTTTTTCTTACTAAGAATTTTTTCAATTTCTTTTTCGTTATAATTTTGTTCTATTCCAATATAGATTTTTTTCAGGACTACATCCTAGACCATTTTCTCTTGTAAGCTGTCTTCCAATCAATTTCAATAGCATATATTTATACACTAATAACTCAAGTACATGTCATATAGACTTTGCTTTTATATTCTAGACAAACATTCCAGTTCTTACTTTGCATCTTCCCTGGGTTCTTGGAAACATCCACGATTTTTTTTTTTTTTTTGGCCATCCTGTGGCATACAAAGCTACACGGCCCAGGATCAGATTCAAATCATAGTCGTGACTCAAGCCACAGCTCTGGCAATGCCAGATCCTGAAAACACTGTGCAGGGCAGGGGAATCGAACCTGTGCCCCAGCACTCCCAAGAGGCCATCAATCCCATCGCACCACAGCAGGAGCTCCAGCATCCACATTTAATATATCTCAAGTAGAAATTATTTGCTTAAGTCACTGAAGCTGAGTATGATCCAGTTTTCCCCAAATGGGTGAAACATTCCATCTACCTGGGTGACAAAGACAGAAAACTGAAAGTAATCCTGAATATTTTTCTCCTTCAGCTCTTATATCAAATCCATTAATACATCCTGTCATGTCTAGCTCCCATCTACCAAAAGATAGACATCTCACTTGTTCATTTATCAGAATCTCTGCATCACGACTACCTGTATCTCTTTTCTCTCCAGACTCTAGCCACACCAGACTTCTTTCACTTCCATGCACTTGTCAAGCACTACAGTAACTCCATGAGGGTTTTATAGGGACAACTAAATTCTATTGAATTAATTCAAAAGGCTCATAGTTTGAGGTAAAATCTGGTGAATAATATTTCTCCTAGATGGAGAAATACATGCAGAGAAAAATATACACATTTATTCAAAAGTTAATCCTACTAATTTATAGCCATATCAGAGGACTTCTTTAGGGATATGGCTTTTAAAAAATTCCAAATACAATAATATGAACACTGTCTCACAAATGTAGCTCAAAAGTTTAGCATAAGTATCTTTTTAGAATATTCTCATTTATCAAGAACCTAAGTCAACTGAGCTTTTTTATAAAAATGAGACATGTCCGTTCTTGTGCCTATTATTACAACTCAAATTACTTAAAACTAAATGTATGTATATATATGTGTGTGTGTATGTGTGTATATATATATATATATATATATATATATATATATATATATATATGTTTTCTCAGGATGAGTGTTAACCTAAGAACACAGTGTTTTCCTTAAAGTGGTCAATGTTCTTAGGAATCAATGTATTAAAGCGTTATTTTTGCCGACTAAAAAAATTTTAAACCTTGTGTGTAAGCATATATTTTGTTTATACAACTGACTCGGGTACTGAATATAAAATACATTCAAATTACAAAAGGCCTAATACAACCCAAGAATGAGCTCATGTTCCTTTTGACTTATCTAATACTCTACTGCAGCCGGGATTATACTGAAATTTAAGCCATCCATAGGATTCTGCCCTAGGCTCCCTTCTCACTCTGTGGATGACCTCTGGTTGACAGCTTTCTAATTCATTGCCTTCTATTCCCATTGATAACTCCCCAATGACTCACTAATAAGTCTTGCCAATAAATCCCCAATTCACCTCTAAAATCTGTATTTCTCTTCCGATTTCCAGATATACACATCTAATTTTTTATTGGGCATATCTATTTTAACATGTTAACACCACTTCAAACATGTCTATTTTAATTAGCACTCGTGAACAAACCAGTCTTATTCCTGTGAGAGTTCAGTGAATGATACTATTGTCTGTCTGTTCTAAGTCTGCTGAAATTCTTTGTCTATTTGGCAACCATTCATCACAGGACCAATCACAGAACCAATTATATTAACTGTATTTTCCTTTCTGAATTTGTTTTGTTTTTTTTTAGGGCTGTACCTTCAGCTTATGGAAATTCCCAGGCTAGTGTTCGAATCTAGAGTTGCAGCTTCTGGCCTACACCACGGCCATAGCAACATGGGATCTGAAGCTGCATCTGCAACCTACACCAAAGCTCACTTTAAGGCCAGATCCTTAAACCACTGAGCAAGGCCAGGGATCAAACTGGCGTCCTCATGGATACTAGTTGGGTTCATTTCCACCGAGCCACAATGGGAATTCCCTCTTTCTATATTTTTGATGTTATAGCACTTGGGTGCCTTAGAGACCAGTGGAGAGACTGCCCCTTCTAAGGCTAGCTTATTCTTAAAGATAATAACTTGCCTCTGAGCACACCATTTATATGCAAACCAACCAATCTTGGGTCAATATAGTCACCTTTTTATTTAACTCTCCCACACCCTGCCAATATTGCCCCTGCCCTAAATCATCCCTGGGACAGGTACCAGGAAACTAGCAAACATTCCTATAGCTCAAAGTCTGCTGTAATTATTCATAGTGCTGTTTACTCTTCCCTGCTGTGCCTTTCCAAGACAGCCCCCTTCTCCCCCTCCCCACCCCCGCTCTAGCCTACGCTTTCTATTAACTTCTGCTTCTTTGCTCACCAAAATCTGATGTTTTGGCACGAGGCTGTTCATGGCACAATGAGCCTCTTTGTCTTGGGAAATGAAAGTAATGAAAATCTTCCTTCTGTGACATGAGCCCCTCCTTGTCATCACTTGGTCACCTCTATAAATTAAAGTTCTGTGCATACAGCCTAATATCAAAAACAATCTAATTAAAAATTGGCCAGAAATCCTAAATAGACATTTCCCCAAAGAAGATAGTCGTATGGCCAAAAGGCACATGAAATGATGCTCAATATTGCTAATTAATAGAGAAATGCAAATCAAGGCTACAATGAAGTATCACTTCACACCGGTCAGAATGGTCATCAAATGCTAATAATGGAGAATGTTGGAGCGTGTGTGGAGAAAAAGGAATCCCCATACACTGTTCGTAGTACTGTAAATTAGTGTAGCTACTATGGAGAACAGTATGGAGATTCCTTAAAAAGTTAAAAATAGAGTTACTTACCATCTGATCGGGCAATCCTACTCCTGGATATGTATCTAAAGAAAAACATAAAAAGACACATGCACCCCAATGTTCACAACAGCATTATTTACAATAGCCAAGACATGGAAGCAACCTAAATATCCACTGACAGATGAGTGGATAAAGAACATATATGTACATTATTATAATATGTAAAATATTCAGCCATAAAAAGAATGAGATAATGCCATCTGTAGCAACATGAAAGGACCTAGACATGATCATACTAAGTAAAGTAAATCGAGAAAGATAAGTATTAGATATCATTTACATGTGTATTAGATATCATTTACATCTGGGATCTAAAAGAGTAGTAAGAAATGAACTTATACATAAAACAAATAGACTCAGACATAGAAAACAAACACGGCTACCAAAGGGAACAGCAGTGGGGGGGAGAGATAAATTAGGAATTTGGGATTACCATTACACACTACTATATATAAAATAAACAATGACTATAGCATGGGCAACTATATTCAATACCTTGTAATACCTATAATAGAAAAGAATATATGTGTATATATAACTATGTAAAACTTAATCACTTTGCTATACACCTGCAAGTAACACACAGAGTAAAATAACATTATTTCAATTTAAAAAAATAGTTAAAAACAAACTAAAATGTGGGTACAAATGACACACACCTACCTACCAAATTGTCTAATACGGAAACTTGAGCATTCTTCATATTCTTTTTTGTCATCACTGCTTCCACTGTCTCCAAGCCCACAACTACCTTATAACACATACCAAATTCTTGACATTTTGCCATTGTCCCTTTCTAATCCATTCCTCAACCTCAAAGCACAGTGATATCTTTAAAACCAAGAGGATCACAATATGTTAAAATCTGTCAATAGCTCTCCATATCCCCAAAGATAATGTCCAAACTCCTAAATAAAGCTAACAAGAACTTCCGTTTCCTGGAGTTTTACCTCTCTGCCTCACCACTGGCCAGACCCCTATTTTTACCTCCACAGCCATACTGGAAATCACGCAATGTTGTGGAGACATTGTGTTCTTTTCACTTTCAAGACTTTTACACATGCTTATCCTCCCTCTGGAATTACCTGCCTTTACTTGCCTCATCAACTTTGGGTACCCCTGAGACCTCCAAAGGCGATCTCCTTGCAATGTTGGCTGGTCTTATTCCTCATAACTACCTCTATGTTAGAATTTAGGTTTCTTTATTCAAAAAACTCTGTTTACATTTTCTATTAGGCAGTAAGTGTCTTGTGGCTGGCATTCTGTCTGAAGAACAAATATTAGTGGTTACTTAACCGTGCTTGGCACCTGCTGGACATTACAAAATTAAATATTAAATTAATGAATTTAATATTCACTGAAACTGAACTGTTTATTTGAACTCAAATACATTTTATTCCTATATATAAAAAATGCTATCATGAATATAAGACTATATCAGCCTATTTTTGTTTTACTATGCGTGGGTAGAGTAGGGGTGGTTGTGGCAAATAATAAGATTTTTTCCCCTTCATTATTTGTTAATAGCCAATACAATCCCAGTACAAATTTTGTTTTCTAAGGATTCTTTCTGCTTGAGGGACCTATTAATTTTTTTTAATCAACAATGCTGTTGATTATTATCTGTGAAAGGATTTAGTAACTTAGTTCTGATTAAGCATAACACGTTACATTTGTTTACATATTAAGTTGCCTCTTAACTGATCTGCCATACTTTCTAATCCTTGATTGCTACTAGCTCCTGTTTTCAGCTTTTTGAGGGATAAGGTTCAGTTTGTGTTTAATTAATCCAAGAAGCTCATTTACTTTGAATTTGCAGATAGTTGATGCTTTTGAACAGGGGTTAACCTTCTCCAAATGATTTATTTTAAAACAAAGAATCAGTATTTTACATGCCATTTTCAAAGAATTTCAAAGAAAATGAGGATTTGTTTTCACATGTAATGTACAGATTGTTTATCGTGAGACTCTGTATCGAAACAAGGAAGTTTCCATGCTTGTTAATACTTGAACATGACTGCCTGAATTCATTTCACAAATATTTGGTGCAATCCAAACTCTGAGGCACACAATGGGGATGCTAATTTTCACATCCCCAAAGTTCACAATGTTGTGTAAAAGAAAATTCAAAACACAGCACAGTGATAACATTGTAGTGATAAGTATAGGGATTTTCCTATCATGAGGGAAGGACAACTTAAACAATGGAGATTTTACTGATGTATTAAATATAGGTTATTATCCCTTATTTATGAAGTATTTTTTCAGCTTGTTGTCTGAGATAAGGAAGTTTCCTAAACATTGTAACCAGTGTCAACTTGTCTTCTTTCCTGCAGAGTCCCCTCAGCTCTTTGTTCTCACTATACACTGGCTTGAGAAATCATCTTAGTTTCTCCAAAAGTCAGTTGGTGTTACGGGCAGGGGTAAACAAAGATGACAACTCCAATACCACCTTAAATATAATAAGAGATATAGAAGACAGAAGATTCAAAATATTTTTAAAAGCATATTAATAGCCTCTCAATTTTTAGAATAGCACCTCCTGAATAACAAAACCAAAGCATTTACTCATATTAAAATGTACTGTCAAAAGTTTTACTTTAAATAATGCATTTCCAAAAAAGGATTCTACTCTACTGGTGGTATTGACTAAAGTCTTTTTGTATGTCAGCCTTTTCTTAAAAAGTAGGCTTTAGAAGGAATATTCTCTAAAGATTTCATTATTTAATATTTTCCAAGATGAAGAATGCTACTGAATACCTTAATTCACATATAAATATCATAATGTGTCTGTCTGAAAGACCAGTTACTTGCTTATAACTTTTCTGTTTACTAATATAGAATATCAAGACACGTGAATTGATGAACAAAAAGGATTTGAGGACACACAGCCTTAAAGTGTTTTAATCAGTTTTGCAATGCTTTCTAGAGTCAATTAATTTAGAAAGGTTAGGTGCCTAAATCAAGGAAGGTGCATTGGCAGTCTTAGGTATAAAATTAACAAAAACAGAAAGTCTTGAGCAGTTTTTAAAATGTGCATAATTGAGGTTCCCATCATGGCTCAGCAGTAATGAACTTGACTAGTATGTATGAGGACATGGGTTTGATCCCTTGCCTTGTTCAGTGGGTTAAAGGATCTGGCATTGCTCTGAGCTGTGGTGTAGCTCACAGATGTGGCAGCTCAGATCCCACATCGCTATGGCATAGGCTGGTGGCTACAGCTCTGATTCGACCTCCTAGCCTGGGAACTTCCATATGCTGCGGGTGCAGCCCTAAAAAGAAAAAATTAAATAAAATGTGCATAAAAGACTATTTGTAGAACATTGCTTTTATTCTGCTCAACTAGATACTATCATTTACTGCCCCATACACAAAGGAACCCTATGAGTATCATTTAGCTATATAAATTGATGGCTGATAAACAATTATGTAATAGTAAGGGAATTAAAGTCTTCAAGCATGTTTTGTATGCAAATGGCAAGATTAAATTGTGTAGAATAAAACTGACTATATATTGTTTCTTATAATATCTGAAGTATTAAGGTATGGTAAGATTATTTAATGACACTGTCCTTGGCTTTTAGAAGAATTATGATTCAGTAACAAACCATTTTTATCTGCAAATATGCACCCTTAGTATCATCAATAATACTTTATTAAATTTTACTTTGATTTATAAATCCTTAGGCAAATTTTTTATACTTTTCCTTATCCACATATAGTATTGATTTTAATGCTTTTTAGTTTTCTGAATTTCATGTTTTATTTTTATGTTAAAGGCAAAATAATGTAAAAATAATTTCACATAATAACTAAAGTAACAAACTAGATGAGGCTGTGTGTGACCATTCTCATTTTTCTCTTTTTGATGGCCTAGGGGAGTAGAATGGAATGAATTATCTCTAAAGATGCAGATAAGAGCTATTTAATATAAGTTTACTTAGATCACCTCATAGGAAGATATCCATAATATTCAATGAAGTCAGAATTATTTGTGGTAAGAAGGTAACAGTGTCTTTTTATGAGTTACAATAAGAATGCATGTAGAACATTTTTCAGAATAATTTAAATATTCCTGTTATGAGTTAAATTGTGTCCCCCCCCCCAAAATATTTTTAAATCCTACCTTCCAGTACCTCAGACTGTGACCTTATTTGAAGAATGATGTTTAGGTTAACATAATGTCATTAGGGTGTGGACTAATCCACTATGACAGGTGCCTCTAAAGAAAGATAAAAAGACACATGTACACACATGAGGAGTTTGCCATTTGAAGAGGCACAGAAAGAAGATTACCATCTTTGATCCAAAGAGAAAGGCCTAGAACAGAACCTCCCCCAAAGTCCTAAGAACCAATCCTGATGGCTTTTTGCCTCCAATATAAATGTTTAAAAAAAAATGATTGCATCAAGGGAGTGGCAATGCACAAAACCACCCTTTATATTGTATCAGGGTCTGGGGTCCAAAAGCCAGCAAAACTAAAATTTATTTGATAAGAGTTTTATGCAAAACTATTTTAAAATCTCATGAAATAGATCACATCAAAAATGTAAATCAGGACCATAATTTCTAAAACTTAATTTTTAAATCAATTTTTAAACTTTCTTTCAGAAACCAAACTCTGGAAAAATAGAACTACATGCCTGCTTGTTTTAGATTCTCAAAAGGATAATTTCAGAAGACATGTGGTAAGTTAGCCTGACCCATGAATGTCAACTATTTATTTTCACAACTTGTAGAGAAAATAGGGCTATTTTAGTAGTAGAAGTTAGCAGAAAGCTATTTCCATAAACTTTTCCTCAGTATTATGCATGCTAGAATGAATTAATTAATCCTACTTTAATCAGAGATTAGACACCAATAAAATTAAACTCATGACACACAATATTTAATGTTAAGAGGAAATATGCACTTATAATTTTGTACTGTATAATATACAATTAAACAAATTTTTATCAATGATTGCTTTTCTTTAAATTAATGTAAAACCCATACCATTTTTTACAGTCTTGTATATAGTAAATATATTTTACTTGGGAAATGCCAGTAGAAATAAAGAGGAAAAATGTAGTTGCGCATTTAATTGTTTGTGGTCACTTACAGTTAAACATTACATCTGTCCTGGTATTTTCTCCAGTTGACATTTTAAGACTGTGGGAGATGAGCAACAGCAGTGCTTGAGAATGACCAGCTCTCATGCACCTGTTTCTTAACTCTTGCAACTGACAAATCTAACAATTATTTTCCAAATTATAAAAACTGTGACCCAGACAAAATTGGGATCATGTTCAAAGTGTTGGATTCAATGCAACTAGTACTTGTGTTCCTTTATAAAACACTGTAAGAATCATGCTTAAAATCATCTATATTTAAAACACAAATTTTAAGTTATTAAAGTTATTTATTGTAATTTTATAATCTACTAAACTTTTAAAGCTATACATTCCTAGCAGAGGTCAAGATGGCAGAGTAAGAGGACATGGAGCTCACCTCCCCAAATAGACACATCAAAAATACATCTACATGAGGAACAATTCACACTGAAAACTAATAGGAAACTGCTAGAAAGGCTCCTGTACAACCAAAGCTGTACAAAAAATACACACATAATTGGGTAGGAATGGAAGAAAAGCAATCAGGTCAGATCTGTGCCCTGGGAAGAGACTCAGAGAAAATCTGCACCAGCAGACACTTGCCCTTGGGAGTGAGCATGATGCAGACTGGTTTCCCAGTCCTGGGTTCCTCACAGGGGAGACAAGCCCCTTTTGTTTGGAGGACCACTGGGACTGACAGAAAGGCTAGAAAAGCCTACACTCTGTTTATAAGGAGCGTGTGCAGGCTGGTTAACCTGCAGGATGGAGTAGAGAGAGGTCTACCCTAGTGGCTGCTGGATTTCCCATGACAGCCTTGCTAGCCAGTCACCCCAACCCTATTCACTCCCTGCCATTGCATAGCACTGTATCTAGAGCAGCCTGGACCAGGGAAAGATTTGACCTTAGGATGCAAGAGGCAACCTGGTCCCAGGGGAAAGCCTGGATGGGGTGGTGGGAACACTACTGGTGCTTATACAAGTAGCACCCCAAAGTAGCCTTATTTTTTAGGACATCTGCTCTGCCACAGCTCCAAACTCCCATAAGCACAGAGACACCACATAGGCCCCAAGTTGCCTGGGGAATGGTGCCATAAGAAGGCGGAGGCTGGAGTCAGAGAGCAGCTGTGAGGGACAAAAGGGCTTGCCTCCAAGGAAGGCTGAAGAGAGGTCTTCCCTAACAGCAGCCAGGTTTCCTGTAACTGACTTGCTGTGCACCCCAGCCTAGTGCAACCCAGCCCAAGCTGAACAAAGACTTTGACCCTGCTCAAACCATACTACAGAGTATCACTGGATCTGGGGCAGTCAATACTAGGGAAAAGATCTGACGGTTGGCTCCATCTGAGCAAAGCTGCAGCTGACTACAGAAGTAACACATTAGACCTCTGTTTATGCACAGATCCCACTTTCTTCGGTACCCTTCTCCTCTGGGATAGAGGTCCTGGTATGGGGAGAGGGAAAAACATCCACTCACAGGAAAAATAATGTCCAAGCCTGACCATCAGGGCTTCTACTCCAACAACTTGGAATCAGGCCCTGCCCCTAACAAGTCTAAGATGGCCACTGAGAAGAGAGGGAGTCTCACCTAACACCCAGTCCAGCTCGAGCTCCTGTACCTCTAGCCCTACCCACTACCGAAGTAATAGGTGCTAGCACACCCTGAGAAAAGACTTGGCTAGCATCCACATCAAATCCAACCCTCTTACCAAAAGTCTTGGACACATAAAATCTGTTCAGGGAGGCTCCTACATAAGAATACCTCTTCAAGACCACACTAGGTAACTATTCCATCTAAATGCATAGAAGCAGAGAAAATTAAGTAAAATGAGAAGCAAAGGAACTACTCTCAATTAAAAGAAGCAAAAGAACTACTCTCAATTAAAAGAACAAGATGAAACCCCTCAAAAGATAAATAAGACAGAACTAAATGCTTTACCAAATAATGCAAACCATGGTTAATAAAACTGTTAACTTAATTAGGAAAAATAACTGACTAAACAACAAACATTTAAAAGAGGAACTAAAAATATATAAAAGATCTAATCAAAAATTAATACAATAGTGGAGGAGATCCCTTCGTTGCTCAGTGGTTAATGAATCTGACTAAGAACCATGAGGTTGCGGGTTCGATCCCTGGCCTTGCTCAGTGGGTTAAGGATCCGGCATTGCCATGAGCTGTGGTGAAGGTTGCAGACGCGGCTCGGATCCCGTGTTGCTGTGGCTGTGGCGAAGGCCGGCAGCTACAGCTTCTGTTAGACCCCTAGCCTGGGAACCTCCATATGCTGCCAGTGCAACTCTACATAAAGGCAAAAAGACAAAAAAAAATTAATAGTGGAAATTAAAAAAATACATTAGGAGGAATAACTGGCAGACTAAATGATAGACAAGGGTGCATAAATGATCTTATGAAGACAGAATAATGGAAATCACCCAATCAGAACAGCAGAGAGTAAAAAAAAATAAATGAAAGCAATCTAAAAGGTCTCTGAAGTAACAATGATTGCTTCAAAGTTTGCTTAATAGGAGTTCCAGAAGGAGAATAGAAGAGAAGGGGGAGTTCCCATTGTGGCTCAGTAGTTAGTCAACCTAACTGCCATGCATGAAGATGCGGGTTTGATCCCAGGCCTTGCTCAGTGGGTTAAACCATGAGCATTGCCATGAGCTGTGGTGTAGGTCACAGATATGGCCCAGATCTGGCATTGCTGTGGCTTCAGTGTAGGCCAGCAGCTATAGATCTGAATCGACACCTAGCCTGGGAACCTCCATATGCCATAGGTGCAGCCCTCAGAAGCCAAAAAAAAAAAAAAAAAAAAAGCAAGAAGGGTATCAAAACTGTATTTAAGAAAATTATGGCTAATAACTTCCCTAACCTGAAGAAGGAAACAAATATCCATGTACGGGAAGTACAGCGGGTCCCCAAAAAGAAGAACCCCAAACAGACCCACACCTAGACATAACATAATTAAAATGGAAAAGGTTAAAGATAAAGAGAAAATTCTAAAGGCAAACAAGGCAACAAGAGAGAAACAGAGTCATATACATGAGAATCCCCTTAAGGGCTATCAACTGATTTCTCTACAGAAACTCTGCAGGCCAGAAGGAAAGGGCATGGTATATTCAAACTGCTGGAAGGGAAAACCTTGTAACCTAGGATACTCTACCCAGCAAGATTATAATTTAGCCTAGAAGGAGAGATACAGAACTTCCCAGAAAAGCAAAAACTAAAAGAATTCAGCAATAATAAACCTATCATAAAAGTCATGTTGAAAGATTGTCTCTAAATGAAAATGAAGAATCTATGGAAAAATACCACTAAGAGGATTAAATATATACTGAGGATGGAACATCACTTAAATAAGCTAGTACCTTGATAAATAAAAGACAAAAAGTTGCAACAACTCTAATTTCAATAATAAGGGATAAACATGAATATGTAAAATAAGACTCAAAAACACAAAATGTGAGAGAGTAAAAAAATATAGATCTTTTAGCATGTGTTTGAACATAAATAACTACCAGTTTAAAGAAAGTATAAATAATGACTGATTAACATATATGAACCTTATGATAACCACAAATCTAAAACCTACCATAGACACACAAAAACTAAAAGGACCATGAACATACTACTAAAGAAAATCATCAAACCAAAAGAAACACGAATAAAAAGAAATGAACAGAGAAGTATAAAACAACCAGAAAACAAGCAATAAAATGGCAGTAAGTACAGACCTACAAATAATTACTTTAAATGCCAGTGAACTAAATGAAAAGACATAGTGTAGCTGTTTGCATTTACGAAAAGAAAAAAGACACTTTAATATGATGTCTACAACAGTTTCAATTCATGCTGAAGTTACACAGTCTACAAGAAATTGGATAGAAAAATATATTTCATGCAAATGAAAATGACAAGAAAGTGAGGGTAGGGAAACTCATCGGATAAGATAGAATTTAAAACAGAGGCTAAGCCAAAAACAAAGAAGTCCACTATATAATGATAAAGAGATCAATATAAAAAGATATTATACTCATTAACATATGTATCCAATTAACATATATGCATCCATCTGCATCTAATATATAAAGTGAATACTGAGAAAGAGTAGCAAGAAATGACAATAACACAAATAAAAGCAGGAGCTTTAACACCCCTCTGACATCAATGGATAAATCATCCAGATAGAAAATCAGTAATGCATTAGTGTTCTTAAAGGTCATAATAAATATCTATAAGATACTACATCCAATACCAGAAGAATATATATATTCTTTCAAGTGCACATGAAATATTATCTAGGCTAGATCACAGTCTAGGCCATGAAATAAATTTCAACAAAATTAAGAGGCTCAAAATTATATCATGCATGTTTTTTAGCCACAATGGAATGAAACTAAAAATCAACTACAGTAAGAAAAATGAGAAAATAACACACACATAGAGTCAAAGAACATGCTACTAAAAACCCAGTGGGTCAATGAAGAAATCAAAGGGGAAATGAGAAAATATCTCAAGACAAATGAAAATGGAGAAACACAACAATTCAAAATTTATGGAATGCATCAAACATCATTCTAAGAGGGAAGTAATGATAGAATCTTTCGTCAAGAACTAAGATAAATGTCAAATAAATATGGAGTTCCCATCATAATGCAGTGGGTTAAGAATCCAAATGCTATGGCTTGGGTTGCTGCAGAGGTGTGGTTTCAATCCTCAGCCCAGCACAGTGGGTTGAAGGATCCATCATTGCTATAGCTGTGGCTTGGCTTGCAGCTCTAGCTCTGATTCAGTTCCTGGCCTAAGAACTTCCTCATGCCCCAGGTGCAGCCATAATAAAAAGAATTAATAAAAAAATTAAAAAAACCCTAATATATGACCTAAAAGAATCACAAGAACAATGAAGAGCAAGACAAAGAGAGAGAGGACCTAAATAAGCAAAGTAAGAAATGAAAGAAAAAATAGCAACTGATACCACAGAGATATGAAAAATCATAAGAGAATATTATAAAGAGTTATATGCCACAAAACGATACAACTTAAAAGAAATGGACAAATATTTGAAACATACAACTTGTCAAGACTAAATCAAAAAGAAGTACTACGAGTTCCTTGGTGGCCTAGTGGTTAAGGATCCAGAATTGTCACTGATGTGGCTCTGGTTACTGCTGTGGCATGGATTCGAAGCTTAGCTTGGGAATGTTCATATGTTGTGGGCACACCCCCCCCCCCAAAAAGGAAAAGATATAACAATTCAGGAGTTCCCATTGTGGCTCATCAGGTTAAGGACCCAATGTAGTCTCTAAGAGGACATTTGTTCAATCCCTGGCATCAGTGGATTAAGTATCCATCATTGCTGCAAGCTATGGCATAGGTCACAGATTTAGCTCAGATTTAGTGTTGCCATGATGTGGCACAGGCCTCAGCTGCAGCTCCAATTCAACCTCTAGCCCAGGAACTTTCACCTGCCACATGTGCAGCTATTAAAAACAAAACAACAACAAAAAACAATTTGAATAGACTGTTAGTAGTGTACTTGAATTTAAAATTTAAAAATCCCAGTAAACAAAAATCCAGAAGCAGATGGCACAGGGAAATTCTAACAAACATACAAATAAGAACAAATGCCTACCCTCGAATTGCTCTAAAAAATTTAAGAGTATAGACTACTTCTAAATTCTATGAGACCATTAAAACCAAAGATAATACAAAAGAAGAAAATTACAGGCCAGTATCTTTGATGAATACAGATGCAAAAATCCTCAACAAAATATTAGCAAAACAAATTTAGCAATGTACAAAAAGGATGACATACAATAATCCATTTGAATTTATTCCAGCATCACAAGGATGGTTCAACATTCACAAATCAACCAATATGATACACCATATTAATAAAAGGAAGGACAAAATTCACATGATCTTCTGTATAGATGCAGAAAAAGCATTTGGCAAAATTCAGCATTTATTCATGTTAAGGACTCTCATCAAAGTGGCTACAGAGGGAACCTATCAATATAATAAAAGTCATTTTATGGCATTTCCACAGCCAACATCACACTCAATGGTAAAAAGCTGGAAGCAGTTCCTCTAAATTCAGGAACAAGACAAGGATGCTCAGTGTCACTACTTCTATTTAGCATAGTGTTAGAAGTTCTAGCTTCAGCAATTGTGTAAGAAAAAGATATAAAACGGTCAAAATAGGTGTGAAGAGGTAAAAATCTCAGTTTGCAGATGACACGATACATTACATAGAAAATCCAAAATTCTCCAAACATTATTACAACTAATAAATGAATACAGCAGTAGAGTTGTAGGATACAATAAAACATAAAATCTGTTATGTTTTTATACACTAACAATGAACTATCAGAAAGAAAGTTAAAAAAAAGTCCATCAAACATAATAAAATACTTAGGAATAAACTTAGCCAAGCAGGTGAAAGAACTATACCCTGAAAACGATAAAATATTGATAAAGCAAACTGAATAGGATACAAAGAAATGGAAGGATATCCTATGCTCTTGTATTGTAAGAATATAGTTAAAATGAGCATACTACCCAAAGCAATCTACAAATTACTACAATCCCTATCAAAGTATCCAAAACATTTTTCATGAACTAGAAAAAATAGTTCTAAAATTTATATGCAACTACAAAAGACACCAAATTGGGAAAAAAGAATGAAGCTGAAGGTATCATCCTCCCAGACTTCAGACTATAATACAGACATAAAGCAAACAGAACTCATACATTCATCTTTCAGTTATTAAATTCAAATGATTTAGGAACATAAAAGAAGCCAGGACACAGACAAAACATACCAACAAAAACAAGTATAAAAAAGAATGTACTTACATTTAATGTTGAAAATTATCATATAAAGTCAGATAGTAAGCCTTGACTTTCCTCTGTAAATGTTATCGTGATTTAAATATTAAGTATGACTGGCCCAGATTATTCTAAATTTTAAATTTATAGAATTCTGCTTTATATTGAATATAATCAACTCTTCAAAAATATTTATATGCCTGAGATTTAATTTTGATAAATCAAGATAAATGTCTATTTTTTGATGCTTTATTTACCTGCTGTAAACTTCATTTTTCTAACTCTAGACAATACCTTCTTGAGCAAGAGGATTCTGGTTATACAACAGAATTTAAAACATCAGAAATGTATACTCACCCGGTCAATCTTCTCACTGTCAGAATCTGTCTGATGCAACCACTGGAACTCTGTAGTCCGTTGAAAGTTTGCATCCTTTAGGGGAAAGCTTGAGAGGTAAATTTCAATTAATTATGGTCAATTTTAATTCTTACCTCAGCAATAGCTACACAGTCTCTACTCTCTAGTCCTGTAGTAGGCAGGTGTGCACATGTTCCTGGAGAGATCTACATACAGCTAGTGGGATCCAGGGTGGGCAAAAATGACTATTAAACATTGAGGATCTGTTCTTTCATCAGTGATTGCTCTTTTTTTGTGGCTCTGCCAATGGCATGTGGAAATTTCTGTGTCAGGGCTATAACCCATGCCACAGCAGTGACCTGAGCTGCAACAGTAATAATGCCAGATCCTTAACCCACTGTACCACAAAGGAACTCCAGCAATTGATCTTCTGATCAGGAAGGTGCAGACAGAGGCATGCCCCCAATATTGCACATTGGGACCACTTTCAATTGAAAGTTCCTTTCTCTCAGGCTAATGCAACTTCCAGGAGATTTCAAAGGCCAGTACCCTTTCCCCTTTTATCTTTCTCCTTTCCTTCTCTTTCAGTCATCTTAAGAACTAGGAAATTCTAAACCAATGCACATAGTGAGGAAATCAGAAAGTCACCATGCCTGCATAAGCAAAGGCATAGGGTCAGAAAACCTGAGACTACCTTAAGTTTATACTTCAAGGTGATCCTTGGTGTGGAGACCATCTATAACAATGAAAAAATAAAAGAAAAAATCCAAAAATTCCCGGGAAAGGGGAGAATCTAATTTCTAGAATTATTAGATTAAATTTCTAGTTTTCAGCAAGTAAGCATGAGGGATTCAAATAAACAAAGAGGTATGTTTCCTTTTTTCATTCAAAGGAAAACAATAAGGCAAGAGAAACTATTCCAGAGAGAGACCAGATGGCAGACATATTGGACAAAGATTTTAAAACAGTTGTTTTAGAAAGAAGTAATAAAGGAAGATAAGAGGAATGTCTATTACATATTAGGAGAGTACTATGAACAATTTTATGCCAACAAATTATATAACCTAGATGAAATGGACAAACTCTGAGAAACACAAAACACAAAACCCATCAAATCTGAATGACAAAGAAATTGAAAATCTGAGTAGACCTTTAACTACAAAGGAAATTAAATCCACAGTAAAAAAAAAAAAATATCCCAATAAACACAAGGCCTAGATATGACGGTTTCACTGGTGAGTTGTACAAACTTTTAAAAAGAAGAGCAATCTTTTTCAAAATTTTTAAAAAAAACGCAAAGGAGAAAAAACTTCCTGACTCATTCTGTGAATCCAGTATTACCTTGGCACAAAAGCCAGAAAAGGATGCTACAAGAAAAGAAGACTACAGCACAATATTTCTTATCAACATTGATGTAAAAATCTTCAAGGAAATATTATAAAATGAATTTAACAGTATATTAAAAGGATTATACAATAGGACCATATGTGATTTATTCCTGGAATGCAAGGCTGTTTCAATATACAAAAAATGATAAATAGGATTTTTAAAACTTTCTGCAACTGAAATTTCGTGTGTCAATTTTGTATCCTGGTATTTGGTTTGATTCATGTCTTGATAGTTTTCTTTAGCAAACGATAAATGTATGACATTAACAGAATGAGTGAAAAATCCTAATCATCCCAACTGATGCAGAAAAAAGTGACAAAATTCAACAAACTTTCATGATAAAAACAGTTACAAAACTAGAAATGGAAGACAAGTGGGTGAAAGACCTTTACCCTGAAACTGGTAAAATATTGATAAAGCAAACTGATAAAACATTTATTGATAAAACATATATATGAAAAACTCACACTGAGTATCCTACTCAATGGTGAAAGCTCAATAGCTTTTCCTCTAAAATCAGAAACATATAAAGAATGCTCTCTTTTGCTTTTATTCAACATAATACTGGATCCTTACAGCACTATACAAGAAAAAAACACCACAGAAGGCATCCAAATTGCAAATTATTTGTTCACAGATAATATGATCTTATATGTAGAAAACCCTTAAAATGCTAAAGAAAACTATCAAGACATGAATCAAACCAAATGCCAGGATACAAAACTGACACACAAAATTCAGTTGCACATCTATGCAGTGAATAAACAATGAACTATAACAAGCTAAAAAGAAAGTTTTAAAAATTCCATTTTAAATAACACCAAAAAGAATAAAATACTTATTAACTTAACCAAGTAGGTAGAAAACTTGTATAATGAAAACTCCAAAACTCTGGTGAAAGAAATTTGAAGAAACATAACCTATACTCATGGGTTGGAAGGTTCAATACTGTTAAGATGTCGAAAATACCCAAATGACCTATAGTTTCATGCCATCTCTATCAAATCCTCAATGTTTTTTTGCAGAAATAGAAAAAGAAAATCTTTCCTAAAATTCATGTGTAATCTCAAGTGACCCTGAGTAGCCAAAATATTCTTGAGAACAACATAGTTAGAGGGCTAATGCTTTCTGATTTCAAAGATTCTTACAAAGCTACAGTACTCACAAGTTATAGCCTAAAGAGATACAGAACAATAGAATAGAAATCACAGAAGTAAATCCCCACATATACGGTCTTATTTTTGACAAGAGTGCCAAGACCATTCAATTTAAACAAATGATTGGGAAAATTGGATATTCATAGGCAAAATAATGAAGTTGTGCTCTTACTGAGCACCTTATACAAAAATTTAGCAAAAAATAAAAGACCTTTATATAAAAGGTAAAACTATAATAATCTTAGAAATAAAACATAGGACAAAAGCTTCCTGATGTTGTGTCTGGCAATGACTTTGATATAATATCCAAGGCACAGGCATCTTTATGAACTTCCTGAAAATTAAAAATTTTATTTGTCAACAAACAATTCAAGTCAACCTATATGATCGGAGAAAATATTTGCCAATCATATATCCAAGAAGGAATTATTATCTAAAATATCCAGAGAACTTCTAAAACTTAATAACAGATACCCTGATTTAAAAGTGAACAAAGAACTTGAGTAGCCATTTCTACAAAGAATACAAATAATAAGCACATAAAAAAATAATCAACATCACTAATAATTAGAGAAATGCAAATCAAAACCACAATAATATACCACTTCATACCGATTAGGATATTTACCATCTAAAATCCATCAACTAGTGTTGGTGAGGATGTGCAGAAACTAGAACACTTGCACCCTTTTGTTGGACATGTAAAATGATACAGCTACTTTAGGGAAAGTATTCCACTTTCTTTAAAAAAAAAAAAAAAAAGAAAGAAAAGAAAAGAAGTAGAATTACCCTATGATTCCACTTCTGGTACATACTAAAAGCACTGAGGGAGTTCCCATCATAGCTTAGCAGTAACAAACCCAACTAGTGTCCATGAGGATGCAGGTTCGATCCTTGGCTTACTCAGTGGGTTAAGGATCTGATATTGCTGTGAGCTGTGGTGTAGGCCAGCAGCTACAGCTCCGATTCAACCCTTAGCCTGGGAACTTCCATATGCCATGGGTGTGGCCCTAAAGAGAGAAAATAAAGTATTGAAAGCACTATCTCAAAAAGGTATTTGTACACTCGTGTTCATAGCAACATCATTCATGGTACCTAAAATGTGAAAGCAACCCAAGTATTCACTGACAGATGAATAGATAAGCAAAATGTTATATACACACGATGGGATTTTAGCATTAAACATGAAGAGAACCATGATAGATCCTGTAACAATGACTATAACCATGACACATACTAGGAAAAACCTTGAAGACATTATGCTTAGTCAAATTAACTGGTCACAAAGCAATAAATATTGTATGATTCCACTTACATGAGGTACCAAGAGTAGCCAAAGATCAGAGAGAAAAAATAGAATGGTGGTTTTTAGAGGCTACAGGGAGAGGAAAATAGGGGATTATTAAAGAGTACAGCATTTAGTTTTGCAAGTTGAAAAGAGTCCTGGAGATAATAGTGATGGTTGCATACGTATGAATACACTAATATCACTGAACTGTACATTTAAAATGATAGTGAGGAGTTCCCATCATGGCTCAGTGGAAATGAATCTGACTAGCAGCCATGAGGATGCAGGTTCG
>PVHT020004943.1:7687178-7740095 GCA_004024745.2 Catagonus wagneri | reverse complement strand
AAAAAAAAAAAAAAAAAGATAACAAGTAAATTTTATGTGTTTTACCACAGTAAAAATTGAAAAACAAAATTTACATAATAAAAATTTTACATATAGTGAGAATACAATTTTCATCTCATTTAAAAGCTTAATACTGTAAGAATAACATCCTTTTTTTATATAGTGCCAAAACTCAAAGCTTTATTTTTCATTTTTCAAAACTTGGGTACTAGATTGTAAAAGGACCAGGATTTAAAATGATGGGCACAATGACCCGAGATAAATATTAAGGTATGTATTCAATTGCTTTGAAACTCAATGCCTCATTAGGGCATGTATTTGGCGTAAACCACAATTTGCCTAGCAAGTATGTACTCACTGGAGTGATATCCCAATGTTTAACCCAAATGAAGCATATTAGTAACACTAACCTGGCAAAATTTACATATTCAACAGTATTTAGTCAGTTATTATAAATTCCAGATTTTTACTAAGCAGAATTTTGAGTCCAAAAGTAAACTGAGGAGATCAAATTTACACCTCCAACTAAGAATATTTTTAGGATTAAAATACAAATCTCCTAATTCCTAGTATTGTAATTTCTTCCCCAAATTACACTGTCTTCCAACAAGCCAAGATCTTATTTCTTATAGGGAGATGTAACTTGCAATTTGACTATGGCAGCAGATGCCAACTTCAAATTAATATTCTTTAGGAAGCACGTAACATTCATTGCAATGGTTTATTAAAAACAAACTTTATCTGCATATACAAGGTTTCTACTCTTTATTGATGCACATTGGTAGGAACTAATGCCACATATTCAAGAGATTATTTAAAATATAAATTGTATGGCTATTTCAAATCTTTACATTCAATACATTTAAAATTTAGTAACAATAATTAGTTCAAATTTGGAAACATACATTAATAGTTGATTTAGAACATAGTACTTTAAAAACCAGCCTTCATGTCTACATAGAGTTTTAAACCCTAACTCTTCCACTGTTCCTATCCTTCCACCAACCACTTGCTTAATTTATCTCAGCATCAGTTTCCCATAAGCAAAATGGGGATAAACATCTACTTTAAAGTTAATGTGTATAAAACCCTTAGCACTATCCTTGAGTTAAGAGTACACAGCTCTTATTTTTATTACTAATTATTGATAGAAATAATAGATTATTGAATGGGAACAACTCTCATATTTTCCACTTAGTAACAATGAAACAATAGTAATGACTCCACATTTTTCTTTATACCTTGTTTTCCCTTTGTGCAAGATTCACAGCATATTTTTTCTAGTACTTTTTATTCCAGTTTGTTCCTGACATCAGTTTTATCAACACTAAGGGAGAACATGAGTTCCTTAAAACCAGGGCTTCCACAGGTTTTGTTTAGTATAGCTTAAGGCTGCAGAACAGTGCCAAGACCATTTTAGGCATTCGGCATTTTTTTTGTTAAACAAGTGTAGATTTCCATTTGTATAATATTTTCCACTTATTAATTAAGAATAGTTTTATGTTTCTGTCTTCCTTAATTTCCAAAAGAAAAACTCCACATGTTAAAAATAGCTCTCTATTCCCCACATCACTCCACTCAGAGCCAAACACCTTCAACTCTTTCATATTGTCATTGACTTTTTCTGTTTTTAAACGTCCATATAGCTAAATAATACTATCATATACTTAAAACTGCTGGTTTTGGCAATGTATTAACTTCCTACAATTGAACATAAGCATTTATTGGTCTGATTACATGTGATCACCAAATCCATCACACACATTCTTATTCACACACACCACTATGATATCTATAGTCTACAGGTTGAAAACAGTTCTTCTATTTAAAGTATTATGTATTTTTTGCATTATTAAGACTATATAAATGTCATTTAGGCCTAGCCTTATAGAACTCAATTATCTTACCTTTTCTTAAGAAACGTGTTTTCCCTGAAGTTAATAGTAGTCTTATTTTTCATTTGCTTAGTCTTTTGTGAATTTATCTACAAATACTCCTTCCATCAAAGTATCTACATCTCCTTTCAATATGTTGAAATACAGCAGTATTTATCAATACCTGGTACCTTATAAAATATTCATTCTGGAAAGATACCACTGATTTTCGTTGCATAGCTACCACTCAAGATTCTTTTTGTTGATAGTTCCCACTGTGACTAGTGGCTTAAGAACCTATCTATTATCCACAAGGATGCAGATTCAATCCCTGCCTCACTCAGTGGGTTTATGATCAGACGTTGCCTTGAGCTACAGGGTAGGTTGCAGACATGGCTCGATTCTGGAGTGGCTGTGGCTGTGGTGAAGGCCAGCAGCTGTAGCTCCTATTTGGCCTCTAGCCCAGGAACCTCCATATGCCACAGGTGTGGCCCTAAAAAAAAAAATATTTGAAAATTGTAGCTAGATTCATTTCCTGCAGCTGCTGTAACAAACCAGGTAGCTTAAAACAAGAGAAATTTGTTTTCTCATTGTTCTGGAGGCTAGAATTTCAAAATCAAGGTGTTAGTAGGGATGTAGTCCCTCCTGTGGTTCAGGGGACGAATCATTTCCTTGCTTCTCTCCTAGCTGCTGGCGGTGGTGGGCAACTCCTGTCAATTCCTTATCTTTCAGTTCCATCACTCCAGTCTGCTTCCATCTTCATACTGCCTTCTCCTCTGTATCTGTGTTTTCTCCTTTTCTGTCAGTCCTCAATCCTTTTTTCCAAGTAAGAACTCCAGGGATTAGTGTAGGAATGTATCTTTGGCAGAGGCCCCTGTTGAACCCACAACTGTAGTACTGTTGAAACTTACATTTTCCTTCCAATATTTTTTCGAAATAAAGAACACAGAATTGTATTTTTTAAAATACGGTTATGTCATATACAGTTTTGTGTATTGCATAAATTTCAATTGCAAAAGGTTAAAAAAAAAGAATGTACAAAACTATATTTACTAATGCAAAACAAAATAATAGTGTTACTAGACCAAGCATCTTAGAGCAGATGATATTCGTTGTGTGTGCAATGTAGCAAAACAATATAAAATATGGAACTGACAACAATGTAGTACTTATCAAAAATGATTCACAGAGCACATGCTACTAAGACTTGGTATCATATCTAAAATAAGCAGAAAATTATTCCTCTGAAAATGTAAAAAATAAGCTCAAGTTCTATGTGATGTATTGATTCAATAATCCCAATTTTTCTAATACCCTTTGAAAATAATTTAACTGGCAACTGTGTAACTTGATTCTTTTTAAAATATGAAATAATCCAAAGGAAAACAACACATGGAAAATGTTAGACTGTTATAATCCGGACATGATTATGCATAAAGAAAAATATACAGAGGTTTGATACTTTGATTAACCTATTAGAAATATTGTTAGTTTTTTGTTTTGTTTTGTTTCATTTTTTTCCTGTGATGCCTTTATATTAAAGAAACTCTGGCTTCAGAGATTGAGTTGCAAAATATCTTTTTTTTGGGGGGGGGGCTCTCTTTAGGGCCCTACCTGCGGCATATGGAGGTTCCCAGGCTAGGGGTCGAATTGGAGCTATAGCTGCCTGCCTATGTCACAGCCACAGCAAAGCAAGATCTGAGCCACCACTGCAACTTACACCACAGCTCAAGGCAGTGCTGGATCCTTCACCCACTGAACAAGGCCAGGGATCGCATCTGCAACTTCATGGTTCCTAGTCAGATTCTTTTCCGCTGCACCACAATGGGAACACCGAAATATTGTTAGCTTTAATTTTAAACTTAGCTCTCAAAGATCTTCTGCTCCTTTTAGTATTATTGGTGTTTACTATTATGCAATGTCTTGTGTATTTTACATAGGAATAGAATGGCTCTTAAACTTAGACAAACTCAATGTGTATGTGACACATTTAAAATGCTAGTATTTCTTTACTGCATGAAAGATTTGCCGATTCAAAAAGCATTTACAATACTAACATATTAACATATTATTCCAGCAGCAAAGTCCATTTTCTTATATACATTATTGACATCTGACTGTTGGTTTAATTATAGTTAAGCTGTTAACAGGACATCAACTCTGCATTGTCTTTCTAGATAACTTGTCTAGGTTCCTCAATTCAACTGGTTAAAGACTGTATGCCACCAGTGAATAAGACTGCTGAATGGATAACCTAATTCAGTCATTAAAAGAAAAACCATCCAGCAATCAACATAGATCTTTCCCCCTTTTATAATGATAAGGTCAGCTTTGCTTTGATGAAGCATACTGGTTAGTAATTTGTCCTAAAGCTATTTCAAGAAATCTAATAAAGTAACAACAAATAAATTGAGTTATTTTTCTTTTACATAAAAGAAGTTCAGATGGAGGCAGCCTAGAGACTGCATAGTAGTTCCTTGAGCTTTCTCTCTCATGTGGCATGCAGAACCTGCCCACATGCTCTCAGGGTACCTTCCAGAGTTTTGGCTTATGCTGGTCCTGTTTCTGGCAGCAGGATGATACAAAACAAGCAAAGCACCCATGAAAAACTCAGTCTGTTTTCCCGTTAAGGAACCTTTCCAGAGGTGTTACACCATAACTCCTTTCAGTTCTATTGACTAAAAACAAATTACATGACTAACTCATCTTGCAGGGCTGCCTATGGCAGGCAGAGTAAAATGCCTCCCCAGGGATATTCCTGTCTTAATAGTATTAAGAACCTCTCAATTTATTACCTTATATGGCAAAAGATTCTTTGCAGATATGATTAAAGACCTTGACGAGGTTAAACTTGAGTCTTAGGGTGGACCCAATCTAATCACCACAAGTCCTTTAAAATTGAGATTTCTATCCTGCTGGGTCAAAGAGACCGACAGGTGACAGGAGAAAAACTAAAAACCTGCATTTACTGGCTTTCAAGACAGAAGAAGGTGGCCATGTGCCAAACAGTGTGATAGACATCTGGAAGCTGAAGAAGTGGAGGAAACGGTTTTTCCCTAGAGTTTCTAGTCAAGAATTCAGGCTACCAACACTTAGACTTTACCCTGTTGAAACCGATACCAGACTTCTGACCAAGACGAATGTCAAGATAATAAATGTATGCTATTTTAAACCATTAAGTTTGTGGTTTCAAGCCATCAATTGTGGAAATAGAAAAATAAGAAAATTTTTAGGTATGGAGGATTAGTGCACCCAACAAAATAGGATTTCCTTGGAGACAGAAGAAGTAGCAACTGGACTTTGGTAGGTATTACTAATATTATCAACACAGTTCCCCTCATCCCATATCCAGTAAGAAGCAAAATAATTAGAACAAATTAGAATATCAACCAATTTAGGATGTTGTTAATCTGGAAAGTAAAAAGTCCAAACTCTAGATAGCATTAGTCAGTAATATTCAATATTCTAAGATTTTTAATATTTACCTTTGGGTATCACAAAGAAATAAATATCTACCCTAAAATTACTAAGGGAGGACAGTTATAACTCAGAAGGCAGGTTCAGAAATCCAGATGACAGAACAAAGTACCAAGGAAATCCACTTTCAGGGAGCAACCCTCAGCACTAAATACGCATTTCCTGCCCCCAGAAGAGAGGGGATGCTGATAACATACATATGCTGCAGAGCAGTGATTTCTAGGTGCCACTGAGCCACTCCCTCTTTTAGACCTCAGTTGTCTACTAGGATAATTCTCTCTCTACATCATTATTATGTTGCCTGTGTCTCATTAGTTTATAGGTAGGTAAAGATTGAAGAGAGAGATAAGAACTTCAGGTAGCAAAGATCTGTACTTGAAAAGCTACAACTTGGAGTCCCTGCTATGGCAGGAACTCCAAGTGGGTTACGTGTATGGCTGCAGTGTAAGTCTCAGGTGTGAATTAGATTCAGGCCCTGGCCAGGGAACTTTCATAAGTTGTGGGTGTGGCAAAAAAGGAAAAAAAAAGCTACACCTGAACAATTGCACCCAAATGACTTTTTCGGGATTTAGAACTGATTCACATGAAGAGATTCTGTTATCAGAAGCCTGATTTTGTAATCAGAAGATAAACGAATTTTTGTGTGTATGACCAGAGGTACCAAAGGCAGACTGTGAAACTCTTTTACATTATTAGCTTCCAGTGAAATTATTAGCTTCCAGTGAACCGTGTCCTTAGCCTTGAGTCAGGACATAGCCTGTGATTGTTTTGATCAAGAGAATGCAATAGAAAAGTAATGTCTGAGTTCAATTTCTAAAGAAGCTAGCATTTTCAGCTTTTGCAAATTCTCAAGAACTCTGGATCATGATGAGATAAATCTAGGTATCTGTGATCTGTGGTATATATCACAGATGTGGCTCGGATCCCACGTTGCTGTGGCCACAGTGTAGGCTGGTGGCTGCAGCTCCGATTCAGTCCCTAGCCTGGGAACTTCCATATGCTGCAGGTGTGGCTCTAAAAAGCAGAAAACAGGTAGGTTTATTCTATCTTATAATCACTATTTTTTAATGTAGAATAAAATATTTTTGTATGGTAATCTTTTCTGTGACTAATATGGTATTCGGAGACATGTTACTTATTACTCATTATTCAGACTTCTTTCCTTTTATTTATTTTTGCCTTTTTTTTTTTTTTAGGGCCACACTCGTGGCACATGGAAATACAACGTGGGATCCCAGCTGCCTTTGAGACCTATTCGACAGCTCACAGGAACACCAGATCCTTAACCCACTGAGCTAGGCAAGGAATTGAACCCATGTCTTCAAGGAAACTAATGGGATTTGTTACCTTTGAGCCACAATGGAAACTCCCTTTTTTCCTTTTAAATAAAAGCAAATCTTAGCATTTGTTAGGAGAATTTCTTTTTCAAGTACTCAGATCTGATTAGGACGTTTTTAAGATTTTCCTAGAAAATAATAATTCATTTAAGATATACATGCTCTTTGCATTAAATCAAATGAAATGAAAGACAACAGAATATTTCAGTAAGTTACACTAGTTTATCCAGAAAGCCTTGAAAAAAAATTCAGAAAATCATATAATGTCTATTTATTCTTTCTGAATTTCATATTAGAAGAGCAAACCTCTAATATTGTTGTCAATGGATATTCTAAATAGTATCAAAAATATCTAACTATAGAATGAGAAAGCCAATATGTACACACACATATATATTTTCCTGACATTTTACTAATCTACATTTATCAAGCAGAAGAATTACAAAATTAAAAGTTATGTCCTAAATTTTAATTCAATAAAATAGCAGAGTTATACTAGAGGGAGAATAAGGTATTGATTACTTTCCTGGAAATCACATAAATATTTCATTTGCAGTAAAAAACTAGGTAGTAATAAGTTATGCAATGTAAACTGAAATCTGAATCAGCAGAGAAAAATATCATTTCCACCAGAGCAATGGATAAGAACTTGTAGGATAATATCAATACAGCTGAAGATGTAAATACACTGTAACAAAGAAATTTCACTTCCAAATCTGCACCTTTGAAATAGGTTAACAAATATGCACAGGGACATGCCTGCTAATGTTCACTACAGCATTGCTTTTAAAAATAAAAAATAGCAAACTTTAAATGTCAATAAACAGAAAAATAAATTGTGGTAGATTCAGCTAAGATGAATAAATAATTTATCATTATGTAGAATAAAAATATACCTGCCTGACTGGAAAAAAATTTGTATAAATGATATTATACCTTGTATATCCTTCTGCAAAATTGAAAACAAAGAGTGTTACAACATATAGATTTATATAGAGAGTAAAAAAAATCTACCCAGAAATAAGATAACACTAATTTCATGAAATTGTAAATATTTGGTAGGTGTAGAGGGCATTGCAAGAAGAAAAGCAGAGAATATGATGAAGAGAAAACAGGACAAAAGTAAGTATATTGGCATATTTGCTTCATATCCTATATCTTTTGATGAGATAAATATTCCCCAAAGCAAATACAGTAAATTATTAAGCCCTGATAAACTTGTTTAGAATACATGATTGTTATTTTTTTCTCCATATGATTTTATGTGCTTAAAATTGGCAAAATACTTACTCAGTAACATAATAAGAAGAGTCACTGCAGACCTAGTGACTCCTTCCATATGGAAGAACTTCTACTATGAGATTCAAAAAAATAAGCCCATGCTTCTTGGATAGTTTCTTAAATAGTTCTGTATATGAAAGCAATTTGGCAACTTTCATATCGAATATATACTTGCTGGTATATAATAAATTGATCTAGTACAGAATTTTATAGGTACCCAACTTAGAGTCTAATATCAATACGGAGAAAGAGGTCCTAATAGGTAACAATCTAAAAAATGTTCACCTTAATGTTATGATTTTCTCAGAGGGATACGATACTTCAAAGAGAAAAGTTATATCCTTTAATGCAAAGACCAAAGATAAAAGCCAAGCCAAACCTGAAGGACTGATATCTGGGACAGCAGTAAATTCACCGTCTTAGCACTTCATCCAGAAGATGAAAACTATGAATAAATTTACTGGTATGTCACAAACAATGCCATGTTCCCAAGGTAGCCAGTCTCAAAAATTATCAGTCTTTTTATAACAACCACTCTCCTGAGAATGCCCACCACAAAGAAGACATATTAGCCCTTACTGTTAGAATTGACAGTAACTGACAGTATTGATAGACAAACCTGGAAACATATTACAAAAGTGTGATAGACAATACAATAAAATGGGAAGAATTTTAAAATGAGAACCTGTAGATGTAGGTAGATAGAGATTATAGGTATAGCTTTCTTGGAAGATGCTCTGGGTTTACTGATGAACAAGGTTGTTGATTTGAGCATTTTATCTACGGGAATGTCAACAGGGCAAAAACCAAACTTGCTTTTTTTTCTTTTCATGGCTGCATCTGTAGAATATGGAAGTTCCCTGGTCAGGGGTCGAATCTGAGCTTCAGCTGCCAGACTATGCCACAGCCACACCAGATCCGAGCTTCATCCTCGACTTATGCAACAGCTTGCAGCAACTCCTCATCCTCAACCTACTGAGCAAGGCCTGGGATTGAACCTGCATGCTCAGTGACATTATATCAGGGTCTTAACCTGCTGAGCAACAATGGAAACTCCAAAACAAAAGTTTTTAGTTGCCAAAATTGGTCAGTCAAAACGTTATATTGGGAAGTTTATTGGAAAGACAGACTTTTCTTCAAGTTGAAGCATTATAGCACCTTTGTGTGAACAGTTTAGGATATTTCAAATACATTGTACTATAAATGCAAGTTGGTAATAATAGAATAAAGCATATTACTCTTGAGAAAATTACCAATCATGGAAAGTGATGAATAATTTCAAAAGGTCAAGTATTTTTGGTTCATTGATAGTTTATTGAAAATTATATCTTTTTTTTTTATTTTTACGGCCACACCAGTGGCATATGGGGATTCCCAAGCTAGGGGTCTAACTGGAGCTACAGCTGCTGGCCGACACCACAGCCACAGACATGTGGGATCTGAGCCACATCTGCGATGTACACCACAGCTCACGGCAACGCCAGATCCGTAACCCACTGAGCAAAGCCAGGGATCAAGCCCACAACCTTATGGTTCCTAGTCAGATTTGTTTCCACTGCGCCACAACAGGGACTCCTTGAAAATTATCTCTATCTCATGTTTAAAGTTTTACTAATTATAAAAATAATGATTTAGTGCAAATTTTTGCATCTATGAAGTAAATTAATAAGACAAGACTAAACTGAACATATGTCTGTGAATTTTTAGTCAACTGTTCTTGAAGAATTTTTCCTGCTTCAATAGTTATGAGAAACTATCCCAAATTGAAAGCCAGATACATTAAAGATATTGTTTTGATCTTTACTCTCCTAATATCAGCTCTTCCCCAACCTCAATAATGATGACCTTTTCTAGATCTTGAGTTCCTATATAAAGATATTCTTTACAAAGGGGAAATTCATGACTCTTGTATAAATACAAAATAGATAACATGCCAAATGTTTTTACTTAATTTGTGAATGAGGAAAATAGCAGGGTGTCATAAGCTATTAAATTAAATAATTCTGGAGTTCGTATCATGACTCAGTGGTTAAGGAACCCAGCTAGTATCCATGAGGATGCGGGTTCGATCCCTGGCCTCGCTCAGTGGGTTAAGGAACCAGCATTGCCTTGAGCTGTGGTATAGGTTGCAGACATGGCTTGGATCCCGCGTTGCTATGACTGTAGTGTAGGCCGGCAGCTGTAGCTTCGATTAGACCCCTAGCCTGGGAACCCCCATATACCGTGGGTGCAGACCTAAAAAGACAAAATAATAATAATAATCCAATGTGTATATGCACATATGTGCAGTGAGGTATGCTAAAATGAATTTAATACATATAAAACTGACATTTTTCAAAAGAGAGGGGGAGTTATGCACCTCCACTGGATAAAATTAAGTTTCATTTCTTTGGAAGAGAATGATTTGCATCACTATTTTCCACAGTGTATCAAATTATAAAATACCTCAAAAGATCTTGAAAGACACAGACCTTCGTAAAATCAGAAAACCTGATCTTTTTTGTTTTTTTACAGTTTCAAACTTCTTCACAATTTTTTTTTCTTGACCAAAGCTAGAAAAGATTTGGAAAAGTATGTGTAGAAGTAACTTAGAATGTTCTATTAATTTCCTAAAATAAAGAACAACCAGTAGAAAAATATCAAAATTGTTTCAATAGAATGCAGTTGGGTTTAGGATGGCATCAGTCTTAGAAACTGTTTCTCCTAGGAAGCATGTCAGAACAGATGGCAGAAGAGACAGTTTTTTTTGTTTTGGTTTTTGGTTATTGCTTTTGTAAGTTTTTTGTTTGTTTTTGGCTGCACTCGTAGCATGTGGAAGTTCCTGGGCCTGCACCATAGCAGCGACCCAAGCCACTGCAGGACAATACTAGATCCTTAAACCACTGCACCACAGGGGAACTCCAGAAGAGACATTTTTGATGTCTCTCTGTTCTTGGCTTCTGTTCTCATCTTCCAGCTAACTACACACAGTACCCACAATGTATAGAGTTGCCAAGTTGAATCATGGCCATTCTTATTTTAAATTTTCAATTAAGACTTCATTGTACCATTGGTTTTCATGGACTATGAGAAGCCTACAAACAGGAAAATCTGGGAAGGCTGTCATCCCCTCCCTTATACCAAAAATGCTTGCAACAAGAGAAGAAACAAATGAGAGTAAAACTTATGCAGGCAATTTTCAAGCAATTCTGTCTCAAAGTTTGCAAATCATTCTTACTTTAAAATAATGTGAAATCCTTGAAAAAAAAAAAAACTGGAGAGAAGCAATTCTAAATTCTTCCAATTTTGTCTGAAAAAAATGTTCAATCCTCTTTTAATACCAAGATTCATAATACCTGTTAAAAGCTGTTATTTTAACAAAGTACGAGAGCTGTAAAGTTTTATATATGTAAGCTTTTATATAAATACATAGTGAATATATTTTATGTTATATAAACATTTATATTAAAATATATAAAATATGTACATATATATGCATGTTCCATAGAACTTCAATAAATATATACCTATCTTCCCAGTCTTGTCCAGCTTCTCCAGGTCTTGGTCTTTATATTTTTAAAACTTTTTTGTAACAAAGTCTCTGACACTCAAGTTATTTAGAAATGAGCTGAAAAGTTGTTTTGAAAATAAAGACAGATCATTGCATTCCTTTTCCTTGGCATTTCTGCATTATGCTAATCCTTCCAGAAGCAAAAACTTATTTTAATTAATAAGGGGAAAGTCATGAGGAATTTGAAAAAGAAAAAAGTTAATTATTTTGATTATTATTCACTGTATTTCTCCTCACTTCTGCTGTACAAGCACTGTTGAGAAAACCGTATGTTCTGCCTTCCCTTTGTGTGAAAAGTTATCCTTTTCCCCCCTCTTTTCCTCCTCTCCTCTTCTTTCCACTTCTATTTCTCTCCCCTTCTCCCGATTTCTACACTTACGAACAGTTTGGCAGTAACCTGGTCACCTAAAACCCTTAGTTGAGAACTAGGCCTACCTGAGTCAGAGCTTCTGTGCTATGACAGTGACTGGTATATGGCAATTCCAGTCATTGCTTTCATGGTGACATGGCTAAGAGACTTGTACCAGTATATCACACGTGAAGTAAAAGCTTTACACGAACTATAACTACAATCGGCACATTTTGACAACCTCTATCAAAGGGGAGGAGTCCTAGACATTGTAAATCTTTACTATGTGTAATGCATACATGTGTAAATGTACATCATTTAAAATTGGTTCAGATGCAATGTATTCAGAAGTTGTGGGAAGTCTAGGTTAAATACAGTGTCCTTTAGGACTCAGTCATTGACTATGTCAATATATATACATCATATAAATATATATAACATGTCTGTAATTATTTTCTCTCCATATAATATAAAAATATATACAATAGGTGCATATCTATAAAACACATAATAGAGCTATACAGTCCAAACAATAAGATGTACTTTCTAAACAAATCTACTTTGTTCTTAAGTTTTGGATAGAAAATAACAGAAGCTAGTACTGAAATGAATACATGCCTATCTCAAGCATTTTACAACAATCTACCCTATATCTGAAGTCAAGGAACAAGAGTTAAGATAGAGAGAAGCCTATGTATTGAATGTGTCATAAAGGCAGATTTACCCTGGCTAATTGATGGAATTAGGCAACTCTGCCCCCTTGTGGTGCTCTGTGGACTCCCATCAGCAATCTCCTGCAGATCAGAACACACTTGGAAGCAATTCTTGAGGGTCACTGACTGTGCCTAAGCATTAAAATCAAATGCCCAGAAAGTATTTTGACTTTTATGAGGCTCAGGGGTACTTGGAGGAATACCAGAAATCATTTATGATTAGGGTAGAGAAATGCTGAAACAAACGAACAAATTCTCAGTGGCATTACACATGATTTGTTTCTCACTCAGTGTGTCATCTATGTTCGGCAGCCTCCCATAAGCAATGCAGCATCAGGCTCTCTCATGACTGTGCCAGCTTCTGCGTCCCTTGAGTTCTCTGCTGGATGCCCAATCTGGCCAGCAGATGAAGAACACAGAAAATTAAAAATTTTGTGGGGAGATTTTTTCCTTTGTTTTTTTCTTTTAGGGCCACCACACCTGCATAATATCGAAGTTCCTAGGCTAAGGGTCAAATTGGAGCTGTAGCTACAGGCCTACACCACAGCCACGGCAATGCTAGATCCAAGCCATGTCTGCGACCTATGAGACAGCTCACGGCAATGCCGGACCCCAAACCCACTGAGCGAGGCCAGGGATCCAGCCTGCATCCTCACAGACACTAGTCAGGTTCATTACCTGAGCCACAACAGAAACTCCTGTGTGGGAAGTTTTGAAGGTCCAAGTTTATAAACAGTAGATGTGATGGGAGTTCCCACTGTGGCTCAGTGCGTTACCAACCTGACTAGTATTCGTGAGGATATGGGTTTGATCCCTGGTCTCACTCAGTAGGTTAAGGATCCGGCATTGCTGTGAGCTGTGGTATATAGGTGTCGGACAAGATTCAGATCCTGCAATGCTGTGGTGCAGGCCAGCAGGGGCAGTTCTGATTTGACCGCCAGCCTGGGAACTTCCATATGTAGTAGGTGTGGCCCTAAAAAACAAATAAATGTGATTTTCATTCATATTCCACTGTCAAAAAAACATAGACACAGGAGTTCCTGTTGTGGCACAGTGGAAACGAATCCAACTATTATCTATAAGAATGTGGGTTCACAGAAAGAAAACTAAGACAACTTACAGAATGTGAGAAAATTGTTTCAAATGATGCAACTGACAAGGGCTTAATCTCTAAAATATACCAACAACTGATGTAGCTCAACCTCAAAAAAACCAACAACCCCACTGAAAAATGGGTAAAGGACCTGAATAGACATTTCTCCAAAGAAGATATACAGATGGCCAACGAGCACATGAAAAAATGCTCAACATCATTGATCATTAGAGAAAGGCAAATCAAAACTACCATGAGATACCACCTCACACCAGTCAGAATGGCCATCATTAACAAGTCCACAAACAACAAATGCTGGAGGGGGTGTGGAGAAAAGGGAACCCTCCTGCACTGTTGGTGGGAATGTAGGCTGGTGCAGCCACTATGGAAGACAGTGTGGAGGTACCTTAGAAAACACTACATCGAATTACCATATGACCCAGCAATCCCACTCTTGGGCATATATCCAGACAAAAATTTCCTTGAAAAAGACACTTGCACACGCATGTTCACTGCAGCACTATTCACAATAGCCAAGACATGGAAACAACTCAAGTTTCCATCAACAGATGATTGGATTAGGAAGATGTAGTATATATACACGATGAAATACTATCCAGCCATAAAAAAGAATAACATAATGTCATTCGCAGCAACATGGATGGAATTAGAGACTCTCATACTGAGTGAAGCAAGTCAGAAGGAGAAAGACAGATGCCATATGACATCACTTATAACTAGAGTCTAATATACTGCACAAATGAACCTCTCAACAGAAAGGAAAATCACGAACTTGGGGAAAAGACTTGTGATTGCCAAGGGGGTGGGGGAGGGGGTGGGAGGCAATGGGGTTTACTAGTGCTTCGGTGATGGAAAAGCAAGGAGATCCAGCTGTATAGTACAGGGAATTATGTCTAATCACATGTGACAAATCCATATATGTACATGTAACCGAGTCACCAAGTGGTGCAGTTAGAAAATTTGACAGAAATCTGTAAACCAGCTATAATGCAAAAATTAAAAAAAAAAAAAGAATGTGGGTTCAGTCCTTGGCCTTGCTCAGTGGGTCTGTAATCTGGCATTGCCATGAGCTATGTTGTAGGTCACAGAAGCAGCTCAGATCCTGCATTGCTGTGGCTGTGGTATAGGCTGGCAGCTGCAGCTCTGATTTGACCCCTAGCCTAGGAACTTCCCTATGCAGTGGATGTGGCCCCCAAAAAGCAAAACAAACTAAAAAGCAAACAAATCCCTAGTCACATAGTCATATCTATCTGCAACAGTGGCTGGATATTTAGTCTAGTTTGCCCCTCTACCTCCCAAAAAAGAAATGAGTTTGGCCAAGAAATGAGTTTTGTCTTTGCCTCTTTTTCTATAATTAGCTCTCAGAGGTGTACAGATCCCACTCGCTGATTCATGACTTACAAGAAACAAACCTGGAGATAAAAACCATGTACCCCCTTAGAGAAAGTCACCATCAGTGATGTCGATGGCCAGCAGCACAGGCCAGACCAGAAAACAGTATCTGGTTGTCAGGAATCGCAGTGGCAGGCTTTCACTGAACAAGGTCTCCTTCCTCAGGTTATGCATTCCTAGCCTCTTGGCAACAGCTCATCATTCTGGGAAGCGAGGCAAATCACCCCACCTGATCCCACTTTCAATTAGGAATGGCTCAGAAGAGCCGGTCAAAGAAGTAGACGGTGCTGAGGAATAAAAGACTGAGGTGTTCATTTTCCACAAGATACATCAATATATTAGTGTAGGAGTTCCCATTGTGGCTCAGCAAGTTAAGAGCCTGACATAGTCTCTGTGAGGATGCAGGTTCGATCCCTGGCCTCGGTCAGTGGGTTAAGGATCTGGCATTGCCGTAAGCTGCAGCATAGTTGGCAGACACAGCTCACATCTGGTGTTGCCACAGCTGAAGCTCAGATTCAATCCCTAGCCTAGGAACCATAAAAAGAAACAATATTTTAAAAAGAATGCAATTAGTACTGTGGGGGTAGGGAGAGAAAGATGTAGCATCTGAGGAAAAACAGACTTGCTCTAAAAACAAAAGAAAAGTGAACAGGTAGGTAGGTCAGTTTGACACCAAAGCTGGTATCTACAAAAAGAGTTTCTCACTAAGTAAAACCTTGTCCCTTTTATTTTGAAACAGGAAATTCAAAATCCAAGTCTTTCTATGTTACCTCAATATTAGGCCTAGGTTATACTTTTGGCTTCAGCATCCTGAAGGAAGAGACTGGGCACCATGTGGTCCCCCAGGCTTTGAGCATCTTTCCTGCTACTGGGGCAGAGGGGAAAGAGAGGGAAAATGCCTTTTTCTGTTATTAGCCATTATAATCAGCTATCTGTTCTTTGCTTGGTTATCTCAAGTTATCTTCTGTGAACAACATCACACACTTGGGTCTTGCTCTCCTCTTTCTGCTGGTGTTTGCTGCTTTTCTGTCTAACCTAGACTGCCTCTACGGGTAAGCGTCTGAACTCTAACTCACTTAGAAGGGCATATTTGTTGGCTCTATGGAGTGTTGTGTCCTACCCCATCCTCTAATTTGGAGGATCTGTATCAGGCTTCACTTCTTTTTGTCCCACTTCTCCCATGTATCTTGTTTCTGGAGTCCTTATCTCTAAACACCACTTTCTTGAGCTGAAATTACGGGATGCCGTAGGAAGACAGCGGATCCCAATGGTCCTCAGCATGACTTTCTGACTTTCAGGCAACTCATACCAAGTTGTCACATTAGCCATAGAAATGTATATCCTCACCCCTTCTCCCATCCACATGACCTCTCTGGGGTCCATTATGTTGCTTTTAAGCCATTTCCCTAATGCTCTATGATTTCAGAGGATGGACACATTTCAGAAGAAAGATAAGCACCAGTCCTTGACTAACTTGGAAAGGAGAGATTTGTTTCCCTCCTAAATACATAGAAAATGAAGTAAAGAAATAGGGTGCATCACTTACAGGTCGTGGAACTACACAGATGCAGAATTATGAAATGCATATACTATGTTCACCCTTTCTGAGATCAAGTGCTTCACCCTTACCAAAAGGAATGGGAGGGCAAAGAGATGGGCCGTCTTCCCATCATTCCACTCTGTTCCCAAGGAAGATCTCTGACTGGTCCATTGCTTGTAATTTGCACATTCACAAGCCAAGGTCCCTGCTACAGAGAGATGTACTATGACTGAACTGGCTTGTGTAATATGCTCAGCTGTACATCTAGCCTCTTTGTTTACACATTGAACAAAACATTTTAAAAAATGGTCTGACTTGGTTTTTCTAGAACAATGCAGCCTTCTAGGTACATCTGCCGTTTTATAAATTTTGAGAGTTTGGCAAAGACAAGCTATTTATCCAGCAAATACTCTTATTCTCACTTTCACACTGTAGAATTGAAGGAGCTGCAGGCAGGGACTTCAGTTCTCAGGTTCCCTTGCATCTAAGTGGGATCTGGAACTTGTTATACCAAAGGGCTGTCAGGAGAAATAGGGTGCATCACTTACAGGTCGTGGAACTACATAGATGCAGAATTATGAAATGCATATACTATGTTCACCCTTTCTTTTCCTTTCCACTAAGTGGTCACAGATGATCATGAAGTCTCAGGGTATCCGAAAGTCACTAAGATGCAAGGAAAATGGGCTCCTAAATCACCATTTGGAAGAACACACACATTGGACCATAACATAAAAGAGAAATCAAATAATTTTGTGTTAAGTCACTGAATATTTTCCTGTTTCTTTCTGACAGAAGCTAGCTCTGCTCTAATACAAAAATAAAAAGGGAAAAGACAAATTGTCTTTACTCTAAAAATATAGAGGTGCCTAGTGATAGTGGCAAGAAGAGAGCTATAGTGTCTTTGGGACCATGGTGACTAATAGGGACAATCTGGAACCCAAGAATGCATATGAATTTTCTGTTTTTCCCTTAAGAGTTTGAGTTCTAGTATTGTGAGATTTTTGTCTGCTTTAATTTTCTGAGCAACCAGATGAGTATAATGAAGAATAGGCTATGAGTATTAGTTTTAACAAACAAATGAAGGGATAAACATATAAAGGAAGCAGCTGTTAACAGCTGTAATGCATTGCTGTTATTCAATTAATGCAGATTCTCTATGGTCAGATTTCTTTTTCAAGAGAAGCTGTAAATGTGAATACTTTATATTGAATCAAAACATTTGAAAAAAAAAAAAAAAAACACTTCACAGACCAAAGAACTTATTTCTGTGAGTTGGACTTAGCCCACTGGTAGCCAGTTTATGACCTCTAAATTGTAGTATTCATTCTCAAACCTAGATGAGCTGAGTGTTCCTGAGAATCCCTTTGGAGCTTTATGCTAATTTTTTTTAAGTTGTTCTCCTTTTAACCTGTTAATTAGAATGTCTAGGACTGGGGCACATTAAAATACAATTTTATAAAGTTCCTCAGGTGATTTTCATATAACATGCCTAGAATTAATCCATGAAATAGTACTAGGAATCACTGTACTAGATGACTCCAATTTTTATATTAAAATTTACATTTTCTGACATAAAACCTAAGAAATCACACTAATTTATGATAGAATTTTAGAGCCCCCCAAATTTAAACAATTTCTTTATATTATCTCATTAACATCTTACCTTTTTGCATTTCATGAAAATTTCTAGAATTTCTTTCGTATTATCAAGCCAACACATATCTAGTGTTTAGAATGCTACTATGTATCATAAGAGAGAAATTCTAAAGATGTTCACTAAATTCATAATATATTCAAGTCAGTATCTTAAAAAAATGAACAAAGTTTTATGTAAATTGAAGAATGAACAACATTGTTTTCCAATACCTAAAAGTAATGATAGTTACCAACTTCATCAGTCTACTTTGACTATGGAACAAATTTCATCCTAACAAAGTTAGATGTTATTGAGGTCACAAGAAATAGAAGTATTTTAATATTAATGAAAATAATATCTGCTATCAAATATTGATTTGAAGTTTCAGTAATTCTTTCAAAATTTAATTAGACTAAATTAAAGAATAATCAATTTATATTGTCTCACATCAGGGATCTTTCAGAAAAAACGTTATGTCAAATTACCCATTTAAATATTTAACTTGATCAATTCCATCAAATATGTTGACTAATTGTGATCAATTTGTACATATTTCATCACTGCACTGAATCTGATTCAGTTGTAGCCGACTCTAAATGTGAAACAGTTATTCATTTAGTGATTGTTTATTGAGCCCCTTGGGATGACCTGGCCAATGACTATGGAAAGATTAGTGTTGACTGAAAAAAAATTAACAAATAAAGGTAACATAGCATTTCCTCAGAGAAGCCAGACTAAACCGTTCTCATCTAAATTGGGTCACCTTATGCTGTTTTAAAAAGCACAGCCTATCCCCTTTATATAAAAATTTTGTAAAAATATTCTTATTTATGTCATTATAAGTTGTACATACTGTCTTTCACTAGCTGATAAGGTCCACAAGTATAGGTGCCATTTTCTTTTTATTTGTCACTGAAGTCACCAGTCATGACAGTGTTTAGCAAAGAACATTTTTTGAATAAGTTGTTAGAATTAGAACTACCATTTGATCCAGCAATCCCACTCCCGGGCATCTATCCAAAGAATACCATGACTCAAAAGGACACGTGTACTCCAATGTTCATTGCAGCATGCTATAGAATAGCCAAGACATGGAAACAACCTAAATGTCCATCAACAGAGGAGTGGATAGGGAAGACGTGGTACATATACACAACGGAGTATTACTCAGCCATTAAAAGGAATGAAATAACAGCATTTATAGCAAGATGGATGGACCTAGAAATTATCATGCAAAGTGAAGTCAGTCAGACAATGAGACACCAGCATCAAATGCTATCACTTACATGTGGAATCTAAAAAAAGGACACAATGAACTTTGCAGAATACTGACTCACAGACTTTGGAAAACTTACAGTTTCCAAATGAGAGAAGTTGGGGGGTTGGGAGGGTGCACTGAGGGCTTAGGATGGAAATGCTGTAAAATTTAGTTGTGATGACTTTTGTACAGCTATAAATGTAATAAAATTCATTAATGAAACTAAAGATAAAAATTTTGTAGAAACATTCTTATGTCATTATACTTTGTACATACTGTCTTTCACTGCTGATAAGGTCCACAAGTGCAGGTGCCATGTTTTTATTTGTCACTGAAGTCACCAGTCATGACAGAGTTTGGCAAAGAACATTTTTTGAATAAGTTGTTTTGATGGGATTGGGAGGATAGTCTGGAGAACGGAGAAATAAAAGATAACTTCTAGGTTTCTGACAGAAACAGCTAGAAGGATGATGATTTGTTCCAGGTAAAAGTAGATTAGGTTTGTTGTCAATGCACTGATGTTGAGAGCTACAAGGTATCAAAATAGGGCTAGTAAGGAGACAGTTGGAAATACGGGTCTGCAATTTAAAATGGGCATCTGAGGGATATACGTTTGGGATCTGTCAGCATGTGAACTGTGTAAAAGGGATGTAGACTATGTTATTTAAGCAAAGAGTAGAAGATAAGAAGGAAACAATCCTGGGGCAGAATCCCATGAAACTCCAAAATGTCAAGCCCTCAGAAACAAAAGAGAACTGCCAAAGAAAATCAATAATTTGAACCCTGACAGGAAGAAAAAACAAACGAAAAGAACAGAGTGCTGTTTCTGAGACTCTAAAGGACAAAGGCATTTGAAAGCGGGGAGAGGGGTTCATTAATTGGGTCAACCAACTGTGAGGTCAAGAGAAAAGGGAAACTCTGCAAACATTCATTGGATATATTTGAGGTCATTTGTCAGAATTCATGACTTGTTCGCTTCTTTCCTCCTCAGCCCCCATAATAACACAACTTGAATTGTCACCATCCATCATCATACACTCACTTATTAAAGCCGGAAATCTGGGTGTACTCATTGGACCTACCTTTCTCTACTTCCTAAGCCTTTTTCCTTTAAGAAATGCTGGCCCTTCTACCTCTTAAACGTATTTGCATCTCTCCCCGTCTCTGACGTAGCCGGCCACTGTCCCATTATCACTTACCTGGACCACACTAACTGTCCCTGTTCCTGCCCCTGCCCCCTGTACCACTTTATTCCATTCAACATCTTGAAAGATGAAATCACATGCTATCTCCTCCCTACTTAAAAAAGGGTTCAGTGACTTTTCTTGGCAACCCTAATATAACCTTAGCTTCCTACCAATGATTATAAAGCAGGCATGATCTAGACCCTGACTTGCTGCAGCCTCTTCTCTTTCACTGTCCTCCCTCCTCACTAAATTCTGTTTCTATTAGGCTTTCAAAAAATTTCCAAGAATACAACAAACTCTGTCACCTTAGGGTTTTGGTCATGATTGTGTGTTTTCCAGGAACATTATGATTGGCTTTAGATCTCAGCTTCCTATCTACTAACAACAATACCAAAATCTTCTGACTACTTAGGTAGGTAACCCTATTCTACAACGAGTTACTTTTCTTTAAAATGTATCACTGTTTGTAATTACCATTTGTCTACTTATTCTGTCATTCACTAGAGAATTCATTACTGTCTTGTTCAGTTTCATTTCCCAATCCTATCCAATGACTGCCAGAGAGTAAGCTTTTAATATGTTTTTGCTGAAATGAATTCAGTTAGGTAGAGTTGTGTCTTTGAGGTGATGGGAACAGACTATGTTGGGCTGTTTGGGGTAGTAAATCAGCAGTAAAGACCTAGGAAAATGGTTAAGACAAGGAAGAGAAGAAGAAAATAAGACAGTAGCTTTGAAGAGCTGTGTATTCCAGAGAAAATTTTACATGCTATTTTAATGGGTATTGTAGGGAGAAGGAGTAAGAACATACATCAGAAATGGGTAATATCTGAGAGTGAAAGATGACCAAGAAGGCAAGAGTGGCTGTGACTCAGACACCTATAAAAGGATTAACCACCGATTCAAGGACAAATTCTTCTCATTAAAATGAAAGCATAAAACTTGGAGAGGGGATGGTTAGTATGCAGTTTTTCTGAACGGTTCCATAAATTTTCAGTTAGGTGATGATTTCACTTTTGCTTCTGATGATGCTTTTTTCCGCCCCCTTACATTTTTTTTTTCTTAAAGCCTGTGGTAACTCCATCATTAGAAAATTTCAAATTGATAATTTAGGTTCAGTAGGTTAATGGAAAATCTTCCTTATATCGTATTGTAGCTACTTGAATACACTCCTGACATTAAATTAATGCGAAACTGTCCCACTAATTCAAATAAAATATGTCTTTATCCTATACATTAGTCTCAAAAAGCTGGAGTATATTACTAACACATCAAAGGGAGGCAACTTTGTTCTGGCTAAATTGGGAAATGCTATTAATTGTCTACCTATAATTTCTACTGCCTGTCAAAACACTTCAGTCAGTAAGTTTTATAAACTGGTTTTCTGAACTAATAAATGCATTTCTCATTATTTTTCAGATATTGTATATAATTCCTGATGTCTTCTGGTCATACTTTCTCACACATCTATAATTTGATGCCTTCAAAACCTCATGAAATCTTTATGTGAGAAGCTGTCAACTCTGATAATTAGCAATAATGCTCTAAATTTCCACTACTGAATGGGTTATTCAAAAATAGGGGAAAAGTTAAATTTTAAAAATTTCCTTAGCTTATTTAGGTAATTTAACATTATGTAACTTCATTTTCTATAGGGAGGTCAACAGATTTACTAACATGAGCTAAACTCATTATTTAGGCTCATTCGTATCTGCCTTTTAAGTAAGGTGAAAATAGTAGATATACCCAGAGAGCAGGAACAGATTTTTTTTATTGATAAGTCCTGGATGTTGTTCTAGATCAAAACTGATGTTAATATGCAAGCAAAAAAAATTGGAGTAGGTATACTGTAGATGGTTTGCTGGGAAGCTTGTGACTATTGTGTCCATCTGTCTCTTAAGGAGAGCTCACAAAAGAGCAAGCAGCAATGTAGCAGAAAAAAAATTCACCTAAGAATAGCACTGACGTTAATGCATTGAAGAATGACTAAGCCAGATTACGAACAGACTTCCTTTCTACATCAAAAAAACGTTATGCTTGACTTCCAGAAATAAACAGGAAGTTTGGTTGGTCTGTAGGTCTCAAATCTTTACTCTGCAAAGCACTCTTCTTCCTGTTTCTTCAAGTCTACTCTGGCACTCACTCTTCAATGCAGTATTCACCTGTTGTCTTTAAAAAATGATAACACATATGTGCTGCATACCTATGTCCCAATAAAAAAAAGGTAATTAAAAATAATATAGAGGTTAGAGAAACAAGCTTCAGTGTTTCAGCTTGTCCAAAGGGGATAATTAATTTTCTATCTCCTTCACCACCCTTTCTAAGTCTTCCTCTCCCTTGGCAAACACGTTAGCGGGGCCAGATGACTTAGCTTTTGATATAACACAAACCTCAATTAGAAGTGGTTGAACCCTTGCTATTCTGGTCAGGCTGTAGTTGCAGCAGTGTCATCTTCAGTATTATCACACCAGGCATGGAAGCACCAAAAGACTTCTGTGGGAATTTTATAGCTCTTTGATGACACTACATAGTAACAACCCTGACTTCTTAACGTGATCAATTACATCTTCCAGCATGTTAACTCATTTCTCTATCTATAGCCTACTGTCATCAGAAGCCCAAAATACACTGGTCACAGTGTTATTAGGTTGAGTAATACTTATCACTGGTGGAAGCCTCCTGCTCCTAGGATCTAAAAATCAGTAATTCAACATCCCTAAAGTAATGAGTATAAGGACAAATTCCACAGGATATGTAGTAGGAGTAATGGTGGGAGAGGCCCATTCTAACTTTTTGTTTTTGAGACCCAGCTATTCTAGCTTTGGGGGGCACATCAATATTTGGTCTTTGATTCACTAATTATATCATATGCCCTCCTGGAGGAAGGTAAACCAACCCACGCTGGCACCAACCCTTCTACAGCCAATTCAAAATTGTTACCTGCTTCTGTATGATGCAGTATATTGTAGTGGGTCTCACGGACATGTATTCCTTGTCACACTTATTTCACTGTGAAATGTGTTTCTTTGTCTGAGACAACGTTATGCATTATTTCATGTCAGGAAATAAAACATATTGTGAGGTCATGGGATCACGGTGCTGCCAAAGAACTGTGTACAAGAAACTCATACTACCATCTGGAATAGGTGCGATTCCAGTAAGGATGAATTGCTGATGCCCAGAGTGGAAATGGTTTGATGAACTGACCTTCTAGGGCTGGTTGTTCCCTTAAAGGAGAGTACCATGTGGAGGGCTCAGTTATGATCTTTGCTGCTGAGCACTTGGTCTTCAGCAACAGCAGTCTTAACGAGGAGTTCCCTGTTGAGCCAGACCACAGCTTACAGTTTGCCACTTGGTCCACTCCATTCCTAGGTGTATTAATTACATTAGTTGTCTCTGTTATGGGGGCATTTTGCAGGTTGAAGATGGTAGGGTTTGAAAATTCCACTCCTTAAAGGAAAAAAAAATAAATTGAACAGTGAAAATAAATCACTTGAAAACAGTGAAATGAAAACATTTAAAACAGGGAATGTGGTAGTCAATTCTGTTTCTCAATTTGACTGACTGGTGGAGTGCTCAGATTAAACATCATCATTTTGAGCTGTGTCTGTGTGGGTGTTTCTGAAAGAGATTTGCACTTGAATTGGTGGATTCAGTAAAGTTGATTGCATATTCCAATCCCTTGAGCGCCTGCCTGAATAGAACAAAAAGGCTGAAGAAGAGAAAATTTGCTCCCCACCCCACCCGCCTCACTGGTTGAGCTGGGACCTTTTATCTTCTTTGGCCTGGGATTTACCATCAGTTACTCTTACTCTGGTTCTCAGGCTTTCAGACTCAGACTGAATTACACCACAGGCTTTCCTAGATCTTCAGCTTCTTATGGAACTTCTCAGCCTCCATAATCACCTTAGCCAGTTACTCATAATAATAAAGTCCTTCCATATCTTTATCTATAGATTTTTACCTATATCTATACCTATATTTGTACCTACATATATATAATATACAGATATCTCCATCGTACCGGTTCAGTTTCTCTGGAGAACTGTAATAGAGGAAAGAAGTTCAGATGTCCATAGATTCTATCTAGAGAGTCTTTTAGGAAATTACACCTTCAACTGAGAATATTCCTTGGACCAACAGAATGGGAGCAACATGAGTTATTCAGAAGCCAAACTGATGTTCATAAAACATATTGTATGAAAATATAAAATTGGAAATAAATATAAACAAGAGAACTGACAGTTACTAAGCACAAAATATTATTCAAACATGTAGTATCCCCAATGATATATGACCTTTTTTCATGTTTTCTTATATTCCAACTGCCTTTCAAAATTAATATTACTACTTTACAAAGAAGGTAATTTAAGCCCATAAACACTTCCCAACACACCTTAGATTACACAGTAATGACAGGCCTGGCTATTACTAAACTCAGGACAATTCTATTCTAAAGTTTATGCTCTTGCTGAGTGTAAGAAACCAGATAGAAATGAGCTCAAACCATATGCTTATGTTTACATCAATTTTTTATAAAATTCCAAGTAATGTACAATGAAGGAAAACAGACCTGGGAACCAGGATTAGAAAAGGGGATTGATTGCAAGGGCGACAAGGAAACTTCTGGGGGTAATGAAAATGCTTTTATCTGAATTGTGGTGATGGTTCCAGGTTGGGAATATTTATCACAACTCACCAAGTTGTACCCTTTAATTGCACATAGTTGCTTGCCTAATGGTATAAATTACACTTAATAAAAATGACAGTTTTGTTAGTTATAAAACTAAGACACTCGTGCATGTATAAAAACACAAAATAGTAAAAATGATAAAAAATTATCCAGAAGTAATCTCTATTCTAGTTTTCTTCTTTATAACTGTTAAATATGAATACATGTGGTTATTTGTATAAATTAAAACTTTAACTAAATATAAACTTAATCTAATTACAGATTTCATGTTTTAGCAAATTTTGCCTACATACATGCTTTTAACAAAAAAGCTGTAAGTACTGTAAACTTTTCAGAAATGAAAATATTTCAAGGAAAACAAATCAAAACACATGTTGCAAAACACAAAGACATTCTCTCAAATGAAATGGGTAATTTAAGCAATAGGGTAATACTTTCAAAAATCAGCAATTTTATTGATGAAGTTATAGCAAGACAGTGCATATGCTGATAGTCTACTCTGAAAAACAAAAAGAAAAAAAGAAAACTTTTAATGGTCATTCATCTACACTTACCAAAAGCTGTAAGAAAATTTCATTACCTGTTTAGTTATTTTACTTGAAGTTATTCACGAGAAGATCAAACCTTAATTCAGCCAAAATCTAGGTAAAAGGATGTTTATGTGATACTTTTTACAATAACAAACAAATGCCTAAATTGTCAGTAATACAAGAGTGATTATTATAAAGAAACCAGTCTCTATAATAAAAAGAAATTTAGTCACAATAAAATAACGAATGCAAATATTTTATATTTGCCTTCCTGTTTAAACACTGTGAGCCAAGCCAAGGATAGATCTGAACTATTTATTGCATGGATTTCACATGGCTTATGTTATGAGCACCACATTCACAGTAGCTTTTAATTACTTTCTAAGTGCAAATCCATCTCTCCCTTTTCTAATTGGGGATATGCTGTCTTAATCTCCTGTGGTCACAAGGCTCTTGCCCCTACTCCTGACCTCAAGACTAATCCCTAAGAGGTCATTAATTTTATTTGCTTATACCAAATGTCAATAGTTTTAATAAGGAAAGGTACTAGGATACTGCTGACTGGTGTGTCTCTCCTTCCTTTTCACAACTCAGTTCTTATAAAGGACAAGGTCCTATTTTTAGTATTTATTTATTTTTTTTATGGCCACACTCAAGGCATATGGAGGTTTCTGGGCTACAGACTGAATCTGAGCCACAGCTACAACCTACACCACAGCTGCAGCAGTACTGGATCCTTTAACCCACTGCCCTGGGCCAGAGATCAAACCCACACCTCTACAGCAAACCAAGCCACCACAGTCACTTTCTAAACCCACCTGTACCACCACAGAAACTCACCATTTTTAATTTTGTAAGGTTTGTGGTCTAATTTTTTCCAACATTTGTTTCATAAAATTGTAATATATTATGATGGAACTTAATCATGGTTTCCAATTATTATTTAAAGGATTTTAAGTAACATTAGCATATGTTAAAATGGTAACATACAATTCTGTACTAAGCCTAGAGTAAAGAAATAAAGACTTCTTTGAGGATGAATTAGGAATATAATAGAGAGGGTTTTTTTTTTAATAAAAGAAGTATATAGTTGTAGCCAGACTTCTGAATTGAGTACAGTTATAATTGTTTCTTTTCTTTTGTGATGAAAACATAGTCAAAGATAATTTTATTTCTGAATTGCTTATGTTTTTTTTTTTAATTTTTGGTTTAGGGGCTTTGTTTTTTTGTGGGTTTTTTGGTTTTGTTTTGGTTTTTGGGGTTTTGGAGGGTTTCTTTTTATCATACAACAAGGTTGGGTAATGTTTACATCTTTCAGCCCTGTACTCCATGGCCTAAATTCTTTTAGTCCTTACTGTAAATTTATAACTTCCAGAATAAATTGCTTTTACCAACAGTTTTGTCTATACTGCACAGGTTTTACCAGAGTGTAAGAAAGCACAACTTAAATGACTTTATCACTGCTACAACACTTATGCAGGACCTACTATATTAAGAACACTGCAGTGGTAGATTCTGAAAATTCTAAGATAATATGCAGAGTATGAGATTGCTCACAAACTATGCTGACAAACAAATATACAACTTCAGTGCAATATAAAAATGCTTTGAACAAGTGAAAACATGATATTGGGAGTCATGAAACACATAAAATGTAGATTGGATGGGGAGATTTAGTAATGTTTTTTGGATAACTGAGTTTTGAAAGATAAATTTAATTTTACTGTTAAAGAATCAGTATAACAAGATTAAGTCTAATGTGCAAAGACAATCTTATAGGGAGGAGAATGTATTTAAGCAAAGAGAAATTATTCCATATGGCTAAAAAAAAGTTCAAGACGACAAGTGGAAATACATGAGGCTAACGAGACAGGAGGCTGTCAACTCATAGGGGGATGTAAATGGTATAAAAATAATTTTGATCTCCTCCTGAGGAAAACAGAGAAAATTGAAGAATTTTCCCCAGAGGAATGATATAAACAATTCTGCATTTGGTACAATCATGCTGGCAACAGTGTGTATACTTGAGGTAGATGAAGATTAAAGGAAAAGGCTAAGTAGAAGGCTGTTGTGGTAACTTAAATGGAAGATAATGGAGATCTGAGGCAGTGCCAATAAAACAGACGAGAATATAAAGACTGTAGTAATGATAGTTAACAAGTACAAAGTGCACACAATGTGTCAAGATTTATTCTAAGTGCATGTGATTGGGATGGAGTAGGATAGTTACACAGGCGGTTGTAGAAGTCCCAATAAGGGACCATAGACGGAGAAGGAAATCTAGAGAACTTTGGAAGGTTGTTGATAATTGCTCAAGAAGGCCATCAGAAGAAGCAGACTTGCTTAACTAATACAAGCATGAGATATGCCTCAGGTAATTAAGTGAAAGATAAAATGAGTCTTGCATTCAAGTTCAAACCAAATGCAAGCAGTTTAAGGACCGCCCTTCTGCTGATCTGAAGAAACACCATGACAGTCCTAGTTTGACCTTATAGGGTCAAATACTCTTGAAAGAGGAGTTAATGATGTAAGCTGGATGTTTAATCAAAGAAAGAGGAAGAGGCGGTCTTTTTGCCACACCCCAGCTTCCCCTGGATGCCCACCTAATCCTCGGGGCAGGGCCTGCTTTACCTGCCCGCTTGCCTCACTCACAAGCATCTTATTTTAATACATCTATTTCTCGTCTATCACTGTCTCTCACTAAATTTCTTCTATGCTGAGGCACAAAGTACCTGAACCACTATAAGCCCAGACACAGGGTGATTCTAATTGAAAAACTGTGGGTTCAGGTCTCAATCTGGGTTCTGGGTAGGCTCAAGTCCCAAGTGTTGTCAGTTTCACATGTAGCTTATTCAATGTGCATACAGTATATGCACCAAGTACTATCATTCTTCTCAATTTATAGATGAGAAGCACAGACACTAATTTGACCAGGATTATGCAACCAAATAAGTTACAGAAATTCAGATTTAAAGCCAGATATTTGTATTCCAGAGTCCTTGCTCAGAACATTTTGCCGTATCAATTTGCTCAATGGAGGAAATAAGACAAAGACAAAAAAGATAAAGTTTATTCACTAATAAGAATGGTGGTAAAGTTTATTCACTAATAAGAATGGGTGGTAAAAATAATAGACCATTTATTCCAAGCACTTAGCCTGTAAAAGGAGTTATGCCATCACTTGAAATTAACCACATATGTGAAGAAAAAGTCTATTTAAGGGTCTTAAGAACAGAACCAGCCTCTGAACCTTTATGGTGGTGAATTATTCCAACTCCTCAAAGAGTATGTATAAAGAAAAAAAAAAAGATTCAATTACTTTAAAACTAAAGGTCATAAACTACAGTATATGTCATCACTGCCTGACGAGTACACTTGAAGTTTCAGTTTTTTTTTTTCAGTCAACGCTTCCGAATTCCTCCTTTAAATTCTGTATTTTCCATTGACTCCTAGAGGAATCACTCAGCAATGCAAAAACTATCATTTTTGTCACCTTGCTCATTGACTAGTAACAAGCTAAAGGCTAACAAGCAGCATGTAGTTAATCTTTCCTCCAGATCAATTCACATGTACAAACAGGGTACAGATATATATTTTTTAAATTAGTTGTTCTGACAGCCAGTGTTCTCATGCATTTTTATTACAGCTTGATGTACTAATGTTAGACATCCTCAACACCTACGATCAGCAGAGAGGCCAGCAATACTGTGAACTTCACAGAAGTACAAACTTTCTTGTAGTAAAATAACTCTGTAGAGAGATTTAAAAAGAGTGTTCAAATCCTTAAAATAATTTGGGCGCAAACTAGGCTATATTTGTACAACTGTCATCTATGCTACAAACAATGACATCATAACCTGTTTTCAGAGGCCCTCTGATTCTCAGTTTTACTTCTGCACTGACCTAGATTCCCTGAGAATGTTTTTTTTGTGCACTGGTTCGCCTTGCTGCTCCTTTGCAGTTTTAGGCTGTTTGTTTCTAGCATTTGCCTACCTGCTCATACTGAATCATTTTCTCCCCCCATTTGAGAGCTTCTCAGAACACCAGACTGAAGGTACATGTGTTAACACCCTGTACAGAGAGCTGCAGTGAACACTACTTTCATACTGGTAGTAACTATTTGCCATTTAATTTTAAATCTACCTCCTGGCCTCTAGGAAGGACCTGTCAAAATCTGTCTGCCACGAAGAACATGGCGCATTATCACCTCTTCACAGCCTTCATCACAGCAAGGAGCTTCAGGCTATTGGATGTCATACCCTCTCAGCCTGCCTTCTAAAATCGCACTTTGCCTTTCTTGTTTCCATTTTTTTTCCCTACTTATTTATCTATCAGAGCTGTGTTGCACATGATGTGGTTTGTTAGAGATCCAAGCCTGGGGCCCCAATTAGAAAGGGCTGAGTGAAACCAAAAGCCAAGATAACTGCAGTCTGTCTACCATTAACATCTTAGGCTCCAAATATGTTCATTGTTGAGTAGGTGAGAAGCCTAAAGGAGAAAAGAGTATTTCTTTCATCAATGTTGGTATGTAAGTTTTAATGTTTTTAATATTCTGAAATAATGAAAATTATGGCATTTATTGGATGATGCAATACCTCCAAAATATTGAAACACCTATTTGGATAATTTTCCATTGTAATTCTTCAAATACACAGTAAGACACATGGACTAGGATAAAATATTTACTTTTATTTTTACTTTTAATTGCCCCTTGCTTATCTTTCATATGTACAGATGGCAGTTCAATATAAGATGTATTTGCATAGCCACTACTTCCTACTTGTTTAAAAAAAAAAAAAATATAAGCACTCTTTAATAGGATTCCCCAGAGAAACAGAATCATCAGGAGATATGTTGATTTAGATATAGATAAAGGTAAAGGTATAGCTATAGATAAAGGGATAGAAATTGAGAAAGAGGGAGATTTCTTTAGAGGAATGCGCTCGTGATTGCGGAGGATGGTAAATTCAGTACCCACAATGGAGGCCAGCAGGCTGGAGACCCAGGAAAGAGTTGTAGCTGGCATCCAAAGGCAGCCAGCTGGCAGACTTCCTTCTTCCTAAGGCCTTCGACTAACTGGAAGAAACCCCTCACATTATGGAGGATAATCCACTTTACTCAAAGCAATGGTAATCTTATTGGCGGAGGGAAGCTTTCACAGAAACAGCTAAAATCACGTTTGACCAAATATCTGGGCACTGTGGCCCAGCCAGGTTGACACAGAGATAACTCTCACAAGTGCCATATATATTTCAAAAAAAAAAAATAGGAATAGAATATATTCATTTGTCAGGATTCTTAGTTTCAGATATGGTATAGCTAGTTTCCCTTTAACATCTAGCTTTTTCTTCTTTATGGGAACATTTTTGGTTACTTTATATTCTGCAATGGTTTCAGTTCAATTTGACTAAATTAAACACATGCCCGCAAGCAAAATAGGATGAAGTCAGAGCTAATATTTTTCATTATTAAGAAGGACATGATGTCTCTCTCTTTTCTCATAATTTTCGACAATTTTCCAAATTGCAAAATGCATTAAAAGTGTTCTTAGATAGGGCCAAAAATCCCTAACTCATCTAGACTACTAACTTTTGCTGACTCTTGATAAATAAGATGAGAAACATATCAGCTTCCCTTATGAGGTTTTTTTTTTTTTTTTGCTCTTTAGGGCCACACTTGCTGCATATGGAAGTTTCCAGGCTAGGGGTTGAAATGGAGCTACAGCTGCCAGCCACAGCCACAGCAATGCCAGATCTGAGCCATGTCTGCTGCCTACACCACAGATCACAGCAATGCCAGATCCTTAACCCACTGAGTGAAGCCAGGGATTGAACCCACATCGTCATGAATACTAGTTGGGGTTCTTTACCCTTGAGCCACAATGGAAACTCCGTGAGATGTTTTTAAATACCCTATCCCTTTGTTCATTTTCTTGAGAAATAATGTGCTGTGTCTATAAGTTTTTACACATAACTTAGTGAATTTATAGACAAGTGAACATTAAATGCCTAAATACATTAGGTGAAACTTTTTTATCCTAAGTCTCAGTTTATCTTCTTCTAAAATGGAGAATTTGTGATTTTTTTTCTAAGATTCCTTATGTTTCCAGTGCTCTGTGCTTCACTGTCCAAATCATCCATCCACACATCATGCCAAAGGGTAAACCTGAAGTTAAGCCTGAGGTGTTATGGTAATAACTGCTGTTTTGAGGGCATCAGTAAGTACTTTACACATACGTTTCTGATAATCTTTTCAGCAAATCTATGAACTAGATTATCACTCCCACTGTATAGCTGACAACACCAGAGTAACATAAATTACCAATGTCATACTGCTACAATTTTTCATGGTAAAGTCGAAAACCAGGTTAAGTCAATTCCATCTCTCGGGTTATAACAACTACAAATGGACTTAGTTACCCTGACATTTTGTGGTTATTTTATTTACATAAGCACTGTTACAAAGGTCACCAGCTAAAATTTAGGATGCCTGGTTAAATTTGAATTTCAGATAACAATGAATAATAAAAACATAGGGGACATACCTTACTTATTATTATCTGATATTCAAATTTATCTGGCCAATTTGCACTTATTAAATCTGACAATAATTAATATGAATTAAATATCATGTATGATAAAAGATCGGTCAGTAAACATTCTGGCAACAAATCTCCTATCTCAGGTAAATTAACAAAGATTTTACTTTTATTTTTATAGGTACTATAAGACCACAGTTTGTTGAATCCTTGACATCAATCTTACCATATAACTTCTACATTCCATTGCTTCTTTCCATATACTTTGGTCTTATTTTCTATCAATGTCTTTCAGTTTAATTCTCTCATCTTTCTTAGAGTTGCTTGAATATTTTAAATATCACTAATCAAAGTGATTGTTCCTTTCTTTCTAGTTGCTAAGGTGATCAATCACACTGAGTGAAAAAATATTCTCAGCCTTTCTCAAATAGATTAATTGCTGCTGAATACTGTTTTTATTTTAATTTGGCACTTTTCCATTTACCTGATGTGATCAGAAGGCTGATCTCTGAAGAACTGAGGAATATTAGGATCATTATTGGCAAATTAACTGATGGCTATAAAATGCATGCCATTAACTGTTACTTGAAAGTTCAGATGAATCAGAAGTCTAAGGAGGAAATTAAGTTATCAAATACATGATTAGTTTTTGCTCAGTTATTCCTTAGCAACGGCAACTAGTTGAACCTTCACAAGTAAGCAGTTCAACACATTTTCATTTTGGTCAAAGCATATTGGAAAATGATGGTATCTGCTTGCATGGAACCCTCGGTTGGTAGAATATCCTCTATAAGGAAATGTTCATTATTAAGTGTTTTACATTTTCCTTTTTGCCTCTTTAGGGCCACACTCACAGCATATGGAGGTTCCCAGGCTCGGGGTCGAATCAAAGCTAGAGCTGCTGGCCTATACCACAGCCACAGCAATGGGGGATCCGAGCCCTGTCTGCTACCTACAGCAAAGCTCACGCCAACGCTGGATCCTTAACCCACTGAATGAGGCCAGGCATTGAACCTGTGTCCTCAAAGATACTAGTCAGATTTGTTTCTGCTGAGCCACAATGGGAACTTCGTATTTTACATTTTATCCAAAACTGAATATATTATCTATATTAATTTCCTTCTGTATTTGATCCATCAGTCATAATCATATCCCTAAAGGAACTTCAGATTTAGATTTCATTATAAACGGGAACATAAATAAAAGTATTAGATATTTCCCAGGATCTAGGAATTTGACTTTAAATATAACCTGAAATATTATCCATGGAAAATATGTATCATCAACTTAAAAACTTCTTATCTATCCTAAATCACCCTCCCAATACTAAGGTACATCTATTGGCTCAGTATTACTAATGGTTTTCACGAATGAGGGACCCATATAATTCAGAGGTTACTAGAAACCCTATCCTCACTTCCTCAGACAATAATCAGAGACCCTCTGGAAATTCTTGCTCAATACATATATTAACTTTGTCTGAGACCCATCAAAACTATTCCAATAACTGCAATATTTACAGAAAACCCAAGATATCCCAGGCATCAAACTTCATACCTCATCACCCAGACACTAATCTCTGGGCTTTACAAAGACTTAATCTTACATACCTTTACCAACCTTACATCCTTTAAATATGAAGCTCATAATCTCCAATCCCCTGAATTTTCTCTCTCAGTAATATGCTTGCTGATGATGTTCCATGCACTTTCTTGCTTTGAGGAATAATAACCTCTCTCTCTTCTACAGATGGTTGATTCTTCAACCCTCCTGATTAATAGTTTTGTTTTTTCTCTTTCTTACTCCCCAGACTAACATTATTGCTAGAAACATATAATATATTCACCTCACTTATTTTCCAACTTAAAAAACAAGAAAACTCTTCCCCTTCATTTGAAGTTTATAATAACATCACCACTGTTCTTTGCCTTTCTTTAAAAAACTACCACCTTATTTCTCATTTCACTATGTGAGCAACTTAGTGTTATTAAACAGTGAAAAAAAAAACAACTTACTGTTGCTTTTCTTTACATAATTATTGTTATATTGTTGGTAATTCTGATAGACTGATAGAAGTTATTTCTAATACCTTCTGCCTTTCTAATTCATTCACCCAAGTCCCAAAAAATTAAATATACCAATTTATTGAATGCATTATTCTTATAAAAATTCTCTTTGACTTATTTTGCCTATGATATCAATCTGGTTCCCTCTATCCGGTTTATATTGGACCAATCATCTCTTTAATAACTCCTTGTATACACTTTGTCTCTGGAGACTCACACTTTCTACTGTACATGGAGAAAAAAACCCTGAATACAACTCTCTATTCAATATTTTCATCTAAATAGCTAAATGTATGAATATAGATATATAACTACTGTGTCTAGTGTCAATAAACTCTAACCTCAAGTTGGCTCTTGCTGTTGGTTAGCAAAGCTATTGCTTTTACCAAGATGGTTCGTTCTCATGATATTCTCAATAATTACCGTACACCTCTATCTCCTCAGACCTCATGTTATTTTCCTTAGTTTTCATTTTCAAGTAAAAAAAAAAAATCAAAAGAGAATTCCCAGCACTTCCTCCAGAAAACCATCCACTGTCCCAGACTCCACTTCGCGTATTTTCAAAGGATAAAGAGCTGGTAGTCGTATCTAGGAACATATCCTACATTTGTTCACTAGATTCCCTTATTTCTTAGCTATCCATAAGTTTCTCTTGTAATTGTCTGCACTTTCTCCCTGATCACTCATCATTCCCTCCTTATTCCCATCAGCATATACTAGAGGTTCTCAAAATTTCTCACTGCAAGTTGCTATGAGTGTGCTTCACTTATCTTCTCAGGGCTCCAGAGCCAAAACAAACATTTACCATTTCTTTTACCAAGCAGTTTTCAATTAAATATGTTAATTAGTGTTTATCTTTTAAAAATGTAACACGCCATAAAATGATAGTGTTTATCTTTTAAAAATGTAACACGCCATAAAATGATGACTACATTTTGTCTGTTGCTCAGACCTCAAGCCCTGAATTCTGTCATACTCCACATCCAAACCTACTGGGCTCTAGTTTTACAAACAATGACTGTCTCCAACTTCACAAGTCAAAAATCTAAATTTATCACCAGTTCCACCACTACCACCTTATTTCAATCCATCAGTATTTCTGGTCTAAATTATTACAAAAACCTCCGGCTTCCACAATTGCCCTTTACAACCCACATAGCAACAACAACAACAAAAAACCATTAACTAGATTATGACTTCTCATTGAAACAATCCAGTGGTTTCTCATCTCACTCAGCCTAAAATGCAAAACTCTGTATCATATCCCAAATAATTTTTTAATGCCTTTGACTTCATCTATCGGTCATACGGATCTCCTTTATGTCCTTGAACATGTCAGCATGGTTCATCTAAGTGCTCTTTTATGCTCTGCCTGCCTCAACTATCCTTCCCTTAGACAGGGGATTGGTTCATTTCCTCAACTTTTTCTAGTCTTTACTAAAACTTCTTTTAGTAAAATCCCCTTCAGTTACCATCTCATCTAAATTAGTGCCCTACTTACTAACTTCTTACCTTGATTTTTCTTCACTTATCTCCATTAATCACCACACAAAAGACTATGTTCATTTATTTGTATCTTATATATTACTCTTCGATACCTCATTGAGAATGCAAATATTCTGAAAACAAGCTTTTTACTACTATATTCTGGTTCATATTAAAATTTTAATAGATATTTTGATGCATGAATAGATAAGACAAATGAATTACTTTGTTGCAAACATTCTGAGACCACACAGAGTCTGTGGTGATTGATTAGAAGTATTTGGCAGCACAAATAGTACTTTATAAATATTTTAGAGGAATGGGAAAGGACATTGTTTTGACTATATCAAGTATTCTTAATAAATGAGTAGTTCTTCAATGCAAACCAAGAGATGAGTTGCGTTATTCCTGTGGTATATGCACGGAATTGCACTCAGATTTCTATTTCTAGAGCTAGAGTGAAAGGTGAACGGTGTCAGGGTTGAAGGAGAGAAGGTCAAGCCAATTCATGAAGTGCTTCCTAGCTTGCACTTGCACTTTGTTCTTCAATGTTGGTGCCCTCAGCAACACAAATTATAGATCCTGACAAGTGGTAATAGGAACCAGTTTTACTACTTTTTTTTTTTTTTTTTTTTTGCTGCACCCTGGCATTCAGAAGTTCCCAGGCCAGAGATCCAACCTGCACCACAGCAGTGACAGTGCTGGATCCATAACTGCTAGACCACCAGGGAACCGTGAACCAGCTTTATGGTGTCAACTGTTTTTACTAACCAGGCTGAATTTAGATTACTAATCAGGCTGAATTAAGAGTTATTCACCTACTTGTAAAATAAATAATGCATTTTAATGCTTTTTGTGTTAATATAAGTATCTTCAATTCAAATGCCAATGAACTTTGGGAAATTGTGTTTCCTATTTTATATGGCAAAACTACACAGAACAAGTTTATTATTTTGATATGAGCAATTAAGCTTTCCATTCCAATAATTAACAATGCATAGTGCTCCTGGTAATGTGTTTTCATGATCATGGCTAATTGTATCTATCTGTTAATTTTTAATCAATTTGATAGCATGTATGCAGAAATTAATGGACAATAAAACATGTAAATTTATTAGCTGAATTCAATTCAATGCCATTAGTTAAATGAGTTTTACTATTCAAATATACTTAAAACACTTTAATGATTACTGTTTTGCCTACAGGTAGGTTCATTCACCTTCATATTTCAAAGCAGTACGACTAAGGAAATATTGAATTAATTGCCAATAACTAGCTTAAAAAGCATGTAAAGATAAAAGAGTAATGAATATGTAAAAACTGGTTAGTCTTACTATTGGTAAGGAAATGCAAATTAAAATAACAATAAAATATATTCAGACACAATTAGCAGGAGAGTATATGCCACAATTAGGGGAGTATAGTTAGGGGAGTACAACTTACAAATGTGCAAATTATTTATTTTATCAAGGATGTCAGGCCAAGGAGAGAAATGCAAGAACCCTGTGCTCCATTAGACAGGCCTCCTATCTTTAGACAGAGGTGCACTTACCTAGAAGAATTAGTATGTTTTCTTAATTCATATTAAGTTGCTTCGTCGGCTGGTAGAAGTACCTATCAATGTTCTAAAATTTTTACACTATTAGTCCTTGCACTTTCATTTATAAAAAAGTATGTAATGACATTCCATTATAATTGTTTGATGAAGAAATATTTTTGAGGAAACATAAGGAACATCTGAATTACCCATCAGGAGAGCAATAATTAAATAAGCCACAATATATATCTGTGGTGTGAACTATAAAGTTGCTTTTAAAAATAAGGTAAATCTGAAAGTGTTACCATCATGAGATATTAATGGTATTACTGTTAAAGTTACATACAAAATATTAAAAATCAGTTTCACATGCATTTAATTATAGTCACCTGTACACAAAGACACATATAATACGTATATTTCCTTGGTTCTAAAGAATCCTGTATTCTCAGTTATGCAGTGTAAGATATTTTTAGAATAAAAAGAGCACAAGGCACTAGGTGCAAGTTTTTTTTAAGGTAAATTAAAGTTTAAGTAAATTAAACAGTTACTTGTAGACATTTTTTCATATAATTTAAACACGAAAAAATAGTCAGTGAAAGCATATGTGAATTTTGTATTATGAGAGGCATACATAAGAGGACAAAAACGAATAATAAGAGTAACTACAACTTTAATTATAGGAAAAAGCAGATGAGGTTAATACTTATACATTTTGATATACATATATTGGCTAAGTTTTCTGCACTGGTCATGTGTGATTTTTAAAATCATTTTATGTCAATATACAAATGATGCAAATAATTTAATTGGTTAGGTAGATTTTAATGTATTATAATCACCTTTTAATAGATCATGGAAAAAAATATTAGGGTATTATAAAATACATGATACTTTAAGTTTAAATTAATGGTTATGGGTTAAAATTAGTACCCATATTAGGTACTAATATTAGTACCTAATATTAGTCACTTATTCACAATAAGTAATTTTTACTGTTTATTAATATTACATGCTTAGCATTTTTTAAGCAATGTAATCCAATAGCAGATAGATTTATACTTTTCTTCCACTCATAAAAGCTATACTAAAAATATTATATAATTATAAATGTATTAGAATTTTATTTAAAAAATATTTGACTAACTAAAAAACTGGTGCTATATTAGGTGATCATAAAATAAGTGAATTCCTAGAGGGGTAGATATTTAAATACATTGAACAATAAATTACACAGCCAGTGTAAAATATAAAATTTCTATTTCTATGTTGCTAAAATTTTTTGGTAAAATAAGTCTATAAATAAATGTCATGTCAGAGAGGAAATAAACACTGCATGTAGAAGCAGTTTTCAGAGTAGTCTGCAAAATAAAAGGAACCTTAATAATTAAGGGAACACAGCTATAATCATACACTTACCATTACCACTTGACATTAAAGGATTAATTAAATAAGAAGGAAGAAAATTATTACATCACAAATACAAAAGTTAGAAAAATAAAGTAAATCCCCAACTTCAAAATCCCCACTTTCATAAAAATGGGGAAAAATTAGTGATCAAAGAAAGAGCAAAAAGGGAGAGTGGAAAAGAGAAAGGAGGAGGGGGGTAGGGAAGGAGGGAAAGAGGGAAGGAAAGAAGGAAGGAGGAAGGGAGGAAAGGAGGGCGGAGATCAAACCTAGATACAGAAAGAAGTAATAGCATTTTTAAATAAATTGAAAAACAAATTCCTTAAAATAACTATAGATTTCTAACACTTTATAAAATTACATTCTAACTTTGTGTAGAAATAAAGTAGATATAGAACAAGATATGGATATACAACTACCATATAATCTGGCAATCCCACTCCTGAGCATATATCCAGACAAAACTTTCATACAAAAAGATACATGCCCCTGTGTTTACTGCAGCACTATTCACAATAGCCAAGACATGCAAACAACCTAAATGTCCATTGACAGATGAATGGATTAAGAAGATGTAGAACATATATATATATATATATAATGGCCATAAAAAAGAACAACCAATGCCATTTGCAACAACACAGATGGAACTAGAGACTCTCATACTAAATGAATTGAGAAAGAGAAATACCATATGATATCACTCATATCTGCAATCTAATATATGGCACAAATGAAACTATCTCTAGAAAAAACAAACTCAGACATGGAGAACAAACTCATGGACATGGAGAACACACTTGTGGTTGCCAAAAGGAAGTTGAAGGGAGTGTGATGGACTGGGAGGTCAGGATTAGTAGATGTAAACTATTGCATTTGGAGTGGATAAGCAATGAGATCCTGCTGTATAGCACAGGGAACCATATATAATCACTTGTGATGGAACATGATGGAGGATCATGTGAAAAAAGAATGTATATAAGTGTATAAGTGAGTCACTTTGCTGTACAGCAGAAACTCACAGAACATTGTAAATCAACTATAATAAAAATTTAAAAATAAGTCAAAAATTCAGAAAAACTTGGAATAAAAGACAGAAAAATCTATGACCAAATATATATGTAAAAACTATCCTGGGAGGCAGATCCAGATGATGGAGGAGTAAGATGTCTCACTCACCTTCTCCCACAAACACATCAAATAAACACATCTACATGTAAAACGACTTGCATAGAACATCTACTGAACACTGGCAGAAGAATTTAAACCGCCATAAAGGGCAAGAACACTTGACATAACTGGGTAGAACAAAAGAAGAAGAGACAGAGAGAAAGAAAAGGAATTAGGACTGGAGTAGCATTTCTGAGAGGGAGATAAGGGAACCACCATAAGGCTATCAGCCGATTTCTCTAGAGAAACACTACAGGCCAGAAAGGAGTGGCATATTTAAAGTTCTGAAAGGAAAAAAATTTGCAACCTAGAATACTCTATCCAGCAAGAACATCATTTAAAATAGAAGGGGAAATAAAGAATTCCTCCTACAAACAAAAGCTAAAAGAATACAGTAATACTAAACCCATTCTAAAAGAAATACTGAAAGGGCTTCTCTAAATAAAGAAGTAAGAAATAGGATGGAGGAAAACATTAATGGAAAGCAATTGGTTAAGTAGGCCAGCATATAAATCTAAAAGAGGAAAAAAAAAAGAAAACTAATGTAAAAGTGATAATAAACAGAAAGAACAGCGAAAGGATACACATGAAGATGTTAAAGGACTACAAAGTAATAGAATGTGGGGAAGGAAATATAGATTCATTTTTGTCTTTTCTTTTAATAATGTGTTTGAGCCTATATGACTATCATGCTAAAGCAAGCAGAGAAAGGGGTTAACATACTTAAAAAGCAGGGCAATCACAAATCAAAACCAAACATTACATTCACAAAAACTAAAAAGAAAACTACTCAAGCATAAAATAAACGGAAATCATCCAACCAAAAAAAAAGAAAAGGAGAAACATAGAATCAACTGGAAAACAAGGCTTAAAATGGCAGTAAATACATATCAATAATTATCTTAAATGTCAATGGACTGACTGTTCCAATCAAAAGACAGAGTGGCAGATTGGATAAAAAAGCAAATATCTACAATGTGCTGTCTCCAAGAGACTCACCTTAGGGCAAAGGACACATATAGATTGAAAGTGAGGGGATGGGAAAAGATATTTCACGCCAATGGACAAGACAGGAAAGCAGGAGTTGCAATACTCATATCAGACAAAACAGACTTTAAAATGAAGGCCATAAAGAAAGACAAAGGCACTATTTAATGGTAAAAGGAACCATTCAAGAAGAGGATATTACAATCATCAATAAACATGCCCCTAACAAAGGAGCTCCCAGATACCTACAATACTAACAGACATAAAAGGAGAAATTTATGGGAATACAATCATAATAGGGAATACAATCATAGTAGGAGATGTTAACATCCCACTCACATCACTGCACAGATCCTCTAGACAGAAAATCAGTAAGGCAACAGAGATCCTAAATGACACAATAAAAAAATTATACTTAATTGACATTTTCAGGACATTACATCCAAAAAATTCAGAATATACATTATTCTCAAGTGCACATGAAACACTCTCAAGGATTGATCACAAACTGGGGCACAAGCTAGCCTTAACAAATTTAAGAGTATAGAAATTACTTCAAGTATCTTCTTGGACCACAACGGCATGAAAGCAGAAATCAATCACAGGAAATGAAATGAGAAAAAACTAACAACACAGAGACTAAACAACATGCTACTAAAAAACCAATGGCTCAATGAGGAAATCAAGAAGCAAATTAAAAAACACCTCGAGACAAATGATAATGAAGACAAAACGGCTCAAAATCTATGGGATATTGCAAATGTAGTTATCAGAGGGAAATTCATAGCAATATAGGTCTTCTTCAAAAAAGGAGCAGTATCTCAAATGAACAACTTAACCCATCACCTAAATCAAAAAAAGAACAAACAAAACCTAAAGTCAGCAGAAGGAAGAAAATCATAAAGATTAGAGAAGATATCAATAAAATAGAGATGCAAAAAACAGAAAAAAAATCAGTAAAACCAAGAGCTGGTTCTTTGAAAAGGTAAACAAAATTGATAAACCTCTTGCCAGACTCACCAAGAAGGGGAGAGAACAAACCCAGATAAACAAAGTAAGAAACGAAAAAGGAGAAATCACAATGGATACTGCAGAAATACAAAAAACATGAGAATAGGAACAATTTTATGGCAACAAATTTGACAACCTAGAAGAAATGCACAACTTTCTAGAAACTTACAGCCTGCCAAAACTGAATCAAGAAGAAATATATCAACTGAACAGACTGATCACTAGAAATGAAATCGAATATGTCATAAAAACACTCACAACAAATAAAAGCCCAGGACTAGATGGCTTCACAAGTGAATCCTACCAAACAGGCAAAGAGGGACTTATAGCCATCCTCAAACTTTTCCAGAGGGTTGAAGAACACTCCTAAATACATTCTATGATGCCACTATCACCCTAATACTAAAACCAAAGATACCACGAAAAAAGAAAACAAAAGGTCAATATCTGATGAATATAGACGCAAAAATTCTCATCAAAATTTTAACCAATTGAAAACAGCAACATATAAAAGAGTTGAGATTTATCCCAGGTTCACAAGAATGGTTCAACACATGCAAATCAATCGTCATACAACACCTTAACAAAAGAAATGTCAAAAACCATATGATTGTCTCAATAAATGCAGAAAAAGCATTTGACAAAGTCCAACATCCATTTATGATCATAACTCTAACCAAAGTGGGTATAGAGGGAACATACCTTAATAAAATAAAAGCTACTTACGACAAACCCACAGCCAGTATAATACTCAATGGAGAAAAGCTGAAAGCCTTCCCACTAAAATCTGGAACAGGCCAAGGATGCCCATTCTCAGCACTGCTATCCTAGCTACAGCAATCAGACAAACGAAGGAAATAAAAGGTATCCAAACTGGAAGAGAAGAGGTAAAACTGTCACTGTATTCAGAAGACATGATACTATATATAGAAAACCCTAAAGACTCAACCCAAATACTACTCAAACTGATCAATAAATTCAGCAAAGTAGCAGGATATAAGATAACATTCAGAAATCGTCACATTTCTGTTAACAATGAAATATTAGAAAAGGAATACAAAAATACCTTTTAAAATTGTACCCCCAAAATTCAAATACTTGGGAATAAACCTGACCAAGGAGGTGAAAGACTTATATGCTGAGGACTATGAAACATTATCCAAGGAAATTAACAAGGATTCAAAGAAATGGAAAGATATTCCATGCTCCTGAGTTAGAAAAATTAATATTGTAAAAAAGGGCCTTATTACCCAAAGCAATCTACAGATTCAATGCAATCCCTGTCAAATTACCCATGACATTTTTCACAGAACTAGAACAAACAATCCAAAAATTTATACTGAACCACAAAAGACCCATAATTGCCAAAGAAATCCTGAGGAACAAAAACCAAGCAGGAGGCATAACTCTTCCAGATTTCAGGCAATATTACAGAACCAGGGTCATCAAGACAGTGGGGTACTGATACCAAAACAGACATACAGACCAATGGAACAGAACAGAGAACCCAGAAATAAACCCAGACACCTAAAGTCATTTAATCTTTGACAAAGAGGCAAGAATATAAAATGGAAAAAAGTCTCTTCAGGAAGTGGTACTGGGAAAACCGGACAGCCGCATGTAAATCAATGAAACTGGAACATAACCTCACACCATGCACAAAAATACTCAAAATGGCTTAAAGACTTAAATGTAAGACAAGACACCAAACTCCTAGAAGAGAACAGAGGCAAAACATTCTCTGACATCAACTTTACAAATGTTTTCTCAGGTCAGGCTCCCAAGGCAATAGAAATAAAAGCAAAAATAAACCAAGGGGACCTAATCAAACTGACAAGCTTTTGCACAGCAAAGGAAACCATTAAAAAAAAAAAAAAAAGACAACTTATAGAATGGGAGAAAATAGTTTCAAACAATGCAACTGACAAGGGCTTAATCTCTAAAATATACAAACAACTTATACAACTCAACAGCAAAAAAGCAAACAACCCAACTGAAAAACGGGCAAAAGACCTGAATAGACATTTCTCCAAAGAAAATATACAGATGATCAACAAACACATGAAAAAATGCTCAACATCACTCATTGTTAGAGAAATGCAAATCAAAACTACCATGAGGTACCACCTCACACCAGTCAGAATGGCCATCATTAATAAGTCCACAAATAACAAATGCCAGAGAGGGTGTGGAGGAAAGGGAACCCTCCTGCACTGTTGGTGGGAATGTAAATTGGTACAACCACTATGGAAAACAGTACAGAGGTACCTTAGAACACTATACATAGAACTACCATAATACCCAGCAATCCCACTCTTGGACATATAACCAGACAAAACTTTCCCTGAAAAAGACACATGCACCCGCATATTCACTGCAGTACTATTCACAATAGCCAAGACATGGAAACAACTTAAATGTCCATCAACAGATGAACGGATTAAGAAGTGGTGTACATACGCAACGGAATACTACTTAACCGTAAAAAAAGAACAAAATAATGTCATTTGCAGCAACATGGATGGAACTGGAGACTCCCATACTAAGTGAAGTAAGTCAGAAAGAGAAAGACAAATACCATATGATATCACTTATATCTGGAATCTGATATACGGCACAGATGAACTTTTCCACAGAAAACAAAACCATGCCCATGGAGAACAGACTTGTGTTTAGGGTTAGGTTTTTAAAGCAGAAAACCCTGCAACCTAGGATACTCTTCCCAGAAATATTCATTTAGAATAGAGATACAGGATTTCTTAAATAAGCAAAAATGAAAAGAATTCAGCAAAAATAAATCTACCCCAAAAGAAATATTGAAGGACCTTCTCTAAATAGAAAAGAAGAATCTATAGGAATGGGAAGATCACAATAGGAAAGGCAAATATATAAAATGATTAACAATTCATTAAATACTAGTACATAGGTTAAAAATCAATCAAAAATTAGAAAAGTTTTTATAATTAAAATTAACAGTAAAAGGACATGCACGTAAAAAGGACAACAAAAATCACAAGATGTGACTGAGGGCAGTAAGAAAAATTTAAAAATTTTTAGAAAATTTTAGAATTCTAAAAGTCCTTTAGAATGTATTTGAGCTTCAATGACTATCAGTTTAAAGCAAGTAGATATAGTTATGGGTCAACATACTTGAACTCCATGGTAATCACAAATCAAAAATATACAATTCAGGAGTTCCCTTCGTGGCTCAGTGGTTAAGAAATCCGACTAAGAACTATGAGGTTGCGGGTGCGATCCTTGGCCTTGCTCAGTGGGTTAAGGATCCAGCATTGCCCTGAGCTGTGGTGAAGGTTGCAGATGCGGCTCAGGTCCCGCGTTGCTCTGGCTGTGGCGAAGGCCGGCGGCTACAGCTCCTGTTAGACCCCTAGCCTGAGAACCTCCATATGCTGCAGGTGCGGCTCTACATAAAAGGCAAAAGGACAAAAAAAAAATATATATATACAATTCATAAAAACCAGAAACAAAGGAACTAAAGCATACTACAAAAGAAAATCATACCACAAAAGGAAAAACAAAAAGAGGAAATGCAGAACTAGAAATACAACTGGAAAACAGTTAATGAAATGGCAATAAAGTACACACCTATCAATAATCACTTTAAATGTCAATGGACATTGTTCAAAGCACTGAACCAAAGACAGAATGACAAATTGGATTAAAAAATAAGAACTTATGCTGCCTACACGAGACTCATTTTGGGGTGAAACACACACACGGATTGAACATGAAAGGACAAAAAAAGTTTATGCAAGTGCAAAGTACTGTTTCTAATTAGAAAGCAGGAATAGGAATACTCATATAAGACAAAAAAGACTTCAAAATAAAGGCCACAAGGAAAGACATAGAAGGGCACCATGTAATAATAAATGGGTCATAACAAGAGGAAGATATTACACCTATTAAAAAAGGTATACACACACACACAGAGCCAGTATAGGAGCACCTAAGTATATTAAAAAATACTAACAGAAACAAGTGAGAAATTGACAATACAATAGTAGGAAACTACAACAGCCCACTGACATCAATGAAGAGAAAATCTAGAAATAAAATTAACAAAGCAACAGATGTCCTCAATGATACAATAAAGTAGTTGGATTTAATTGCTATCTACAGTATACTACAAAAAAAGAAAAAACAAAGAACAGAATAAATTTTTTTGAGCATACATGGAGTCTTTTCTAGTACAAACCATATACAGCTCACAAAACAAACCTCAACAAATTTAACCAAAGAGAAATTAAGTTATTAATTATGACCACAATGGTATGAAGCTAGAAATCAACAGCAAGAATAACAGAAAAAGTAGAAACATGTGAAGACAAAACAACATGCTATTAAAAAGTCAAGGCACTAAAGATGAAATCAAAGGAGATACCAGAAAAAATCTTGAAACAAAACTGAAGAGGCAATCTTAGACATCCATGGTTCACAGAAAAAGCAGTTCTAAGAATAAAGTTCACAGCAATATAGACTTTCCTCTAGGAACAAGAAAAATCTCAAAACCTAACCTACCATCTAAAAGGATTAGAGAAAGAAAAACAAATTATAAATTTATCAGAAGAAAATAATAAACATAAGAAAGGAAATACAGCAAATAGGAAAAAAATCAGTAAAACCAAGATCTGGTTTTTTGAAAAGATAAACAAATCAACAAACCTCTAGCCAGGCTCACCAAGAAAGGAGGACCCCAGTAAACAAAATAATAAATGAAGGTGGAGAAATAGTAACCGATACGACAGAAATGCAAAAAAATCTGAAGAGCATACTTATGAACACTTAAATGCCAACAAAATGACCAACCTAGAATAAATGGACATATTTCTAGAAACATACAGCCAAAATTGAGATAAGAAGAAACATAATTTAAACAGATTGGTTACTAGCAGTGAAATAGAATCTGTAATTAAAAAAAAACAAAACAGAAAAACTCCTGGCAACCTAAGCCCAGTACTGGAACTCTTCACTGGAGAATTTGGCAAAATATACAGAGAAGAATTTATTTCAAAAGATTGAAGAGGAAGGAACACTCCAAGTCATTCTATGAAGCCACTATACCAAAACCAAAGAAATTACAAAAAAAAGGTAAATATAGGCCATTATCTTTGAAGAATATAGATGCAAAAATCCTTAATAAAATACTAGCATACCAAATATGCAATAAAAAGGATCACACACCATAATCAATTTGGATTCATTCTCAGGTCTTGAGAATGGTTCCATATATGCAAATAAATCAGTCTGGTACCTCTCATTAACAAAATGAAAACCAAAAACCCATCATCTCAATAGATGTGGGAAAAAAGCATTTGACAATATTCAGCATTCGTTCATCATAAAAACTCTCACCAAAGTGGGTATAATAAAAGCCGTTTACAACAAAACCACAAGCAACATGCACCTCAATGGTGAAAAGCTGAAAGTCTTCCTGCTGAATTCTGGAACAAGTCAAGGATGCTAACTCTCACCACTTCTATCCATTATAGTAATGGAAGTCCTAGACATACCAATCAGATATGAAAAAGCAATTAAAAGTACATACATTGTCTAAGAAGAGGTAAAACTCTTACATTCTACAGATGGCATTATATTCTATATAGAGAACATTCAAGTCTCCACATAAAAGATATTAGACTAATACATTAATTCTGCAAGGTAGCAGGATACAAGATTAATACACAGAAATCTGTTGCATTTCTTTAAACTAATAAGTACCAGAAAAAGTAAAAACAAATTATGTTTAAAATCACGTCCAAAAAAAAAAAAACTATATAGAATAAACTAAACCAGGAAATGAAAGATCTATACATTGAAAACTACAATACACTGATAAAGTAAACTGAAGATGATTCAAAGAAATGGAAAGATACCCTATTAATATTAAAATATTAGTATTATTATGATTGCTGTTAAAATGGCCATACTACGCAAAGAAATTTACAGATTTAATGTGATCCTTATCAAAATATTCATGACATTTTCCACAGAACTAGAACAAATAATCTTAAAACGTATATGGAACCACGAAAGGCCTAGAATTGCAAAAGCCATCCTGAAGAAAAAGAATAATGCTAGAGGCATTACCCTTCCAGACTTCAGACAATACTACAAAGCTACAGTGATCAAAAAAAATAAATGTGGTATGGCCACAGAAGCAGATATATTACTGGAACAGAAAAGAGAGTCCAGAAATAAACCTACACACTTATGGTCAACTATCTATGGCAAGGAAGGTGAGGATATACAATGAAGAAAAGACAGTCTCTTCAACAAGCTGTGCTGGGAAAGCAGGAGAGCCACATGTAAATCAATGAAATTAGAACAAAAACTCACACCATACACAAAAAAAAAACTCAAAATTGCTTAGACTTCAGTATAAAAATTATGCCATAAAACTCCCAGAAGAGAACATAGGCAAAACATTTTTGACATAAATTGCAACAATATTTTCTTATATCAGTCTCCCAAGGCAAAAGAAATAAAAGCAAAAACAAACAAGTGGGACCTAATCAAACTTAAAACCTTTTGCAAAGCAAAGGAAATCACCAAAAAATGAAAAGAAACCCACAACATGGGAGAAGATATTTGGAAATAATGTAACTGACAAAGTTAATATCTAAAATACTCAAATAGCTCAAAAAGCCTGAAAATCATAGAACACAGCCCAGTCAAAAAGTGGGCAGAACACTTAAATAGACATTTTTTTCAACAAAGACATACAAATATCAACAGGCACAAGAAAAGATGCTCAACCTTGTTAATTATTAGACAATTGCAAATAAAAACACAAATCAGTGAGGTATCACTTCACACTGGTCAGAATGCCCATCATCAAAATGCCTACAAATTATAAATTCTGAAAAGGATGTGCAATGTAAACCGGTACAGCCACTATCGAAAACATTATGGAGGTTCCTTATAGATACTAAAAATAGAGCTACCATATGATCTAGCACTCTCACTCCTGGATATATATCTAGAAAAGACTCTCATTTGAAAAGAAACATGTATCCCAATATTCATAGCATGAATATTTACAATAGCTAAGATATAGAAACAATGCATGTGCCCATCAAAAAATAACTGGCTTAAGAAGAAATGATACACACACAATGGAGTATTTCTCAGCCATAAACACAGTTAAATATTGGCAGTTGCAGCATCATGGACAAACCCAGAGAACATTATACTTAGTGAGCAGAGTCAGACAGAGTAAGACAAATACTACCCAATATCACTTATATGTGAAATCTCAAAAATACTATAAACCAACCTATATACACAAGAGAAACAGACTAAGAGACATATAAAACACACTTATGAGGGAGGGAAGAAGGGAGAAATAAATTACGAGTATGGAATTAACAAATACAAACTACTATGTATAAAATAAATAAGCAAAAAGTATTTACTGTATAGCACAGGGAATTATATTCAATATCTTGTAATAACCTATAATGGAATATAATCTGATAAAATACATAACTGAATCACTTTTGCTGTACACCTGAAACTAATATTATAACTCATACTTCCATTTTTAAAAATGTTAAGAAATAGCTATCCTTACAATTATCACATGATTTTCCTTCTGGAAGTTATACCTAAATGCAGTACATGAGAAAAGTTATAACACATGTGTTTCTTTTCTATGCTTGCTACATACAGACGTGGAGGTGTTTGTGTGTGTATGTGCATATACACATGGATGCATGAATAGAGGAAACAAAAATCACAATTTTCAATTGATTTCACACTTATCCTAGGAAAACATCTAACAGGAAAAAAAAAATTTAAGGTAGTATTTAATTCCTCCACATCTTTTCATGTCTTAGTAGCTCATTTACTTTTAGTGCTAAATAACATTCCATTCTGGATATACCAATCTATCCATTCACCTACTGAAGGATGTCTTGGTTGCTTCTAAGTTTTTTCAGTTATGAATAAAGCTGCTATGTATCTCCATGTGCTAGCTTTTGTGTGAATCTAAGTATTTAATTCCTTTGTATTAATACCAAGGAGCACAACTGTAAGCATATGTTTTATTCTCTAAGAAACCTCCAAATTGTCTTCCAAAATACCTGCATCCCCACCAGCAATGTATGAGAGTTCCTGTGGCTCTGCACCCTCACCAGCATTGGTCTTGTCAGTGTTCTAGAATTTGGTCATTTTAATAAGTATTAGTAGTGTCTCATTACTGCTTGAATTTCTATTTCTCTGATGATGTGTGATGTAAATCTTTTAACATCCTATTTGCAATCTTTATTGGTAAGGTGTCTTTTAAGCTCTTTTGGTCAATTTTAATCGGAGAGTCTGCTGTCTGTTGAGTTATGGGTTCTTGGTGTATTTTGGAAAGAAAGATACATCTTTTACTAGATGTGCCTTTTGCAAACATTTTTCCAGTTTTTGGCTTTTCTCTCATTCTCTTTACATAGTTTATTGCATACAAGTTTTAAATCTAAATAAATTCAAACATCTCAATTTTTTATAATTGTGCCTTTGGTATTATATCCAAAAAATCATTACTATACCCCAGGTCACCTAGTTTTTCATATACCTTTTCTCTTTATAAGAGTTTTATCATTTTGCATTTTATACTTGTCTCTAATTTTGAGTTTTTTTTGTTTTTTTTTTTTTTTTTTTTTTTTTTTGCATGTGGATGTCCAGCTATTCCAGCAAGGTTTACTCAAAAAACTCTCTTTACTCCACTATATTGCCTTTGTTCTTTTACCAAAAATAAGTTGGCTGAATTAATGTGGGGTATACTTCTGGGCTCTACATTCTATTTCATTCATCTACTTTCCTATTATTTTACCAACACCACACCAACTTGTGGTTATTATAGTTTTATAATAGGTGTTGAAGTCAGGGAGTGTCACCTTTCCAATTTTGTTCTTCTATTTCAATATTATTTTGGCTACTTTGGGTCTTTTGCTTTCCCATACAAACTTTAGAATCAGTTTGTCAATATACACAAAATTACTTGTGATTTTGTTTATTTATTTTTTTTTGGCCTTTTGTCATTTTATGGCCACGGGTTTATGGCCGCACCCGCGGCATGTGGAGGTTCCCAGGCTAGGGGTCCAATCGGAGCTGTGGCCACTGGCTTGCGCCGCAGCCACAGCAACGCAGGATCTGAGCTGCGTCTGCAACCCACACCACAGCTCACGGCAACGCCGGATCGTCAACCCACTGAGCAAGGGCAGGGATCGAACCCGCAACCTCATGGTTCCTAGTCGGATTCGTTAACCACTGCGCCACGACGGGAACTCCCTACTTGTGATTTTGAATGGGACATTTAATCAATTAAGTTGGAAAGAACAGACATCTTGACAATTTTGTCTTTCTATCCATGAACATGGAATCTCCATTTATTTAGTTCTCTTTTAACTTCATTAATAAGTTTTAAAGTTTTCCTCTTATATGGGTCTTATAAACATTTTTTAGACTCATACCTAAGAATTCACATTTTTGGTGCTGAAAATGTAATTTCATAATAATTTTTAAAAATTTTTAGTTTTCTTTGTTCAGTGTTAGTATATAAGCAAGCAAATAACTTCTATATTTTGCAAAGTTGCCATAATTGCTTATTAGTTACAAGAGGGTTCTTTTTTTTTTTGGTGGTGGTGGGGGGATTCTTTTAGACTTTCTATATAGGTAATTGTGTAATCTGGGAAATAAGCAGTTTTGTGTCTTTTTAACATACAGACCTTTTATTTCCTTTACTTTCCTTATTCCACTAACTAGAAGTTCCAGGACTGTGCTGAAAAAGAATGGTATGAGAAATCTTCCTTTCCTCGTACCTTATCTTAGTGGGAAAGCTCAAGCTTCGTACACATAATTATTATTTCAACTCAAGTTTTTTTAGATTTTTTTTCAGTTTGAGGAAGTTCCCTGATAATCCTAGTTCGCTCAGAGTTTTTATTTGCATGGGTGTTGAGTTTTGTCAAATGCGTTTCTACACCTACTAATATGATCATGTGATTTTTTTTGTCTGTTGTGATAAATTACAGTAATTTTTAATGTTGAACCACCCTTAGATAACTGAGATAAACTCCACTTTGTCATGGTGTCTAATTCTTTGTGTTAGATTTGGTTTACTAATATTTTGTTGAAGACACTTGCATCTATACTCATGACAGATAACGGTCTATAGTTTTCTTGTAACGTCTTTGACTGATTTCCATATTAGGGTAATTCTGGTCACAAAGAATGAGTTAGGAAGCATTCCCTCTGTTTCTATGCTCTGAAAAAAACTTTCAGAGAATTGGTATAAATCCTTTCTAAAGTGCTTGGCAGAATTCACTAATGAACCCATCTAGGCCAGGAGTTTTCTGTTTTGGAAGGTTACAATTATTGATTCAGTTTTTCATGAACAGAGGTCAATTAAGATTGTCTACTACTTCCTGTGTGAGTTTTAGTAGATTTTTTCCCTTTCAAGGCATCGGTCCACTTAATCAAGGTTATCAAATTTGTGGGCATAATGTTGTTCACAGTATTCATTTATCCTTTCAGTGTCCATGGACTCTGTAGTGATTTCTCCCACTTCATTTTTTGCTTTTTTTTTAGGGCTGCACTCACAGCATATGGAGGTTCCCAGGACAGGTGTTGTATCAGAGCTACAGTTGCAGGCCTATGCCACAGCAACAGCAACGCAGGATCCGAGCCACATCTGCAACCTACACCACAGTTCACAGTAATGCAAGATCCTTAACCCACTGAGCGAGGCCAGGGATCAAACCCGCAACCTCATGGTTCCTACTC
>PVHT020004943.1:7652262-7686178 GCA_004024745.2 Catagonus wagneri | reverse complement strand
ACACCACAGCTCACGGCAACGCCGGATCGTTAACCCACTGAGCAAGGGCAGGGATCGAACCCGCAACCTCATGGTTCCTAGTCAGATTCGTTAACCACTGCGCCACGACGGGAACTCCTGGATGTTAGTATTTTATATTCTTCTTTTCTCAGTTAGCCTGGCTAGAGGCTTATCAACCTTATTTTTTTTAAGAATCAGCTTTTGGTTTTGTTAATTTACAGTGAGTTTAAACCATGTACCTTCCCTATGAAGACTTGTTCTGGTATACTAAATGGAATTGCCAGCAAGTCTTACCAGCAAGCCTCTTAATAACATATGTATCATTTATTTATTTATTTATTTATTTATTTATTTATTTTTTGTCTTTTTGCCTTTCATTTAGAGCTGCACCCGCAGCATATGGAGGTTCCCAGGCTAGGGGTCTAACAGGAGCTGTAGCCGCCAGCCTTCGCCACAGCCACAGCAACGCGGGATCCGAGCCGCGTCTGCAACCTACATCACAGCTCACGGCAACGCCTGATCCTTAACCCACTGAGCAAGGCCAGGGATCGAACCCGCAACCTCATGGTTCCTAGTCGGATTCGTTAACCACTGAGCCACGAAGGGAACTCCGATGTGTCCCCTCCACTAAGACCTGCATCCTAACCTTGGTGAGGTCAAGAATCTATTCCTTGGGGCTTTGTATCTCAGCCTCATGGATAGGGGCTGCTTCTTTTAAGTTATATTCTTAAAAGTTCTCTTTAACTCTCATTAACCAATTCACCATTACTCCAATCCTGTTTAATTTTCATTTAAACTTCTCTCTTTTCCAATTACTTTAGGGTATTTCTCCTAATTGAGCCCTGTTACAGAACTGGTACCACAAATAATGCCAGGTTACAGACACACAAAAATAGGAGTTTTGGAATGGTTTGAATTCTTAGCCTTACTGCAATGCTGTGCTTCATGGAAATGGAGAATAGGATGTTAATGATTGTGACAGGTAACAGCATCACAATTTATCACCTATGATTAACTATAATGAAATACCAATTGAAGTACAAGCTTTGGAAGCTTACACTTGAATTTTATGGTGGTTATGTGACTAAAAGCAGCATAGTGTGGTATGGATTCTTTGAAGTATACTAGAGTACGAAAATAAAATGAAAAGACCCAGTCCATTAACTATCATATTAACTTACAGTCTGAGAAATTTAGCTTTCTGACAACCCCCAAAACAACTCTTGTTTCTTATAGCCATAGGTCTAGTATTAATGAAAGAAACACAAAGTTTAAACCTTATCTCATTTGTTTACAATGTTTAAATTCAGTCTTTACAAGTTTTTATATGAAAGTTAAGGCACAGTTGTTTAGAAACGTGATTCTGAAGCTTGGAATGGAGACATCTAATTTGAACTTTATGAACTGGACAATCTTGAGCTTTTAAATACTCTGTCCTCCTTACCATTGGAAGGAGAAAGCCTTCCCTCCAGTGTCTGAGGAGTCTAGCCTTTCTTTGCTTGAAAGCCTGTGTTTACCTCACCTAAGTCAGATGCCTGGAAAGATGAAAATTCCTCTTAAGACCCATCAAAACTATCCACTGTTGTCCGTAGACCCCTAATTGAGTCAAATCTCAACTAGATATAAGGGAACACATTTTGATCTAGCAGAAAATAACTTAATAACACAATTACCAGAAAGTAACAGAGATAGCTCACAGACCATTTCCAGATACAGGAATTAACACCTGAATCTCTAATAATTTCATCCATATCAATGTATTTGCCCAATCTGGTGTTATATTCTACCACTCTTGGAAGTTCCCTTATGGTGCAATTGCTTAAGGATTTGGCATTGCTGCAGCTAAGGTGCAGACCACAACTGTGGCATGGATTCGACCCCTGGTTTGGAAACTTCAGCATGTGCGGGTGCAGCCAATGAAAGAAAGATCTTTAGTGTTATAGTCTACTATTCTTGTTCTAATTACCTTAGAATCCTCTTTTACTTGTCTTCCCTAGGTTTCTGGTAGAAATTCAAAATGCCCCTGTGGCCCACCAAATGTGAGACTTTTGGTCATGAGGTGATAGAATGACTCTTAACTCAAGTCCATTTTATAGTAGATCCAGTTTGTCGACAAAAATCCTGTGGTTACTTCATAGGTTCCTGAATGTACATTTAAAATGGTTATGTTTTATAACTAACAAAATATTCACACTGGTGAAGTGACCTGTGGTGAAGGGACTGCTATAATTCTACCGTTTCAAAGCCAGCACATAAGGGTCTGAAAACCAAGGGGAAGTAATGGGAGTGGCTTCTCTCACCATCATACACAATAACCTCCTTGGAAGGATTCTGTTGCCTATTCAGGCAACTTTGAGTTCTTTTGGAGCTCTTTTGGTTTAAAGCCTTAGTTGCTAAGGGGTTAGTATTTTAACTAGGGGAACAACAATGATTTTATTGAAATGGAAAATGAGAGTGTCACCTGTACATTTAAGCTCCTTATGCCACTGAACCAACACAAAGTAGTTGCTCTGAGGCTGGAGTCACTGATTCCATTTACTAAGGGAAGATGGTACTGCTGCTGCCCATTGGAGTCGAGGAATACTAAGTCTCCATCCCAGATGATTCTCTGGGGCACCTGTTACTACCTCCAGGCCCAACAGTAAAACATAAAAGGGAAAACTTAAATGAGTAAAATATAGCAGGAGGACTTAGACCTTCATGAATAAAGGATTGGGTCACCTTACTAGGTGAAAAACCCTGACCAGCTGAAGCTCTGCCGAGGATAGAGGAAATATGAAATGGGTAATGGAAGAAGCAACTTACAGATACAGGTTTGACAGCAAATGCAGAAATGAGGTCTGTATTTAACTCTACATATTCCCTCACTGTCTCATGGGCTCACTCTCTCTGCCTCTGCCTCTCTCTCTCTTCTGTCTGTCCTTCTCATTCCATACACACTCGTTTATTTGTATTTGCTACCCGTTTTCTTCTTCACTCCCTTCCGACTTTTTATATACAAGTTATAGCAGAACTATACATTTCTTCTTCATGTGGTACTATTCAGTGATAATATGACAGGATTTGATGAATAATTACTGTATCAATAGCCTTGACACAATCAAGTTGAAATCACCCACCATGTTGCAGAGAGGGCAAAAATTTATTCACTTCAACAAAATAACCATGTCATGCTAATTGGGAAAATACAGTGGTTTATAGTGTTGTAAGGAAGTTCAAATGTGTGTATAATGGTGCACCATGGAAGCTACTAGTTCCTGCAGCACTTTCCAATCAGCCACACCAAGGAACCAACAATTCCCCAACTTTTTTTTCTTTTCTTCCCAGCAACTTGTCATCAATTGCCACAAGTGAGATGCCTTCCTGGAATGCCCTCCTCTACTATCCCCTCAAATGACTTTACAGGGAGTTCTACTAAGTTGAACTGGTTTCTCTGATACCCCAAAGCATGGTCCTGCAGCAAGTTCAGGTGAGGAACTTCAGCAGATTCAGCAAGCCATGGCTGTCCTTTTTCCAGAAACTTTTGAATTTCAAACCTGGAGGAAGGGGACCTCTATCATGCGCATGTGGCTATCCCCTATATCTGTAATTACTATAATTTTTTAGTTTTATTTAATTATTAGTAGCAATTTCCCATTACTCTAATCCATTGTTAATTCTTTATAACAGACTTTCTCTGCTCAAATTATTGTATGGTTACTGTCTCTGCATTTAATCCTGTCTCATATCATGCTAATTCTATTTTCATTAACAAAACTTTTACACCTCATCCAAGTCATCTTGCACATGTATGTGTGTTTAATTTGCTTTGCATGTTTTTATTAAATAACTGAAACTAAAAACCTCGATTGTTAGAGAATGGAATATTTTAAACATACTTGTATGCTTATAAAGTTGAATATAAAATTATCTAATAAGAAAACAGGTGAATATATAAAGTGTTAAGAAAACTAAAAAGAGAAAGCAGAAATTGACAGAACACTGTAAATCAACTGTAAAAAAACTTTTAAAAAGAGCAAATAATAGCATGACAGAATATGCTAAAGGCTTTCTGGTGCCAGTGAAAAGTGCAGGGCATTTTTTTTTTTTCTTTTTGCCTTTATGTAGAGCCGCACCCTCGGCATATGGAGGTTCCCAGGCTAGGAGTCTAACAGGAGCTGTAGCTGCCGGCCTTCGCCACAGCCACAGCAATGCGGGATCCGAGCCGCGTCTGCAGCCTTCACCACAGCTCACAGCAACGCTGGATCCTTAACCCACTGAGCAAGGCCAGGGATCGAACCCGCAACCTCATGGTTCTTAGTCGTATTCGTTAACCACTGAGCCACGAAGGGAACTCCAGTGCAGGGCATTTTTTAAGGACAGACGTATAAGTCATGAATTTCAGTATTTTTTTCTATAATCTAATTAGGTATTCCAGTTATTACTTTTTGTATCAATCCATACTACCACTTTTAAGCACCTATGTAGCAGAAAGTGGCAGCTGTCTCCTAATGTCACTTCTCCCTTATGCCATACTAATAGAATTCTTTGCATTTCCATATAGCAATTTTTTACTGATCTTAACCTCACTGTCCCAAAGGCATTTTTCATTTGTTTTTGAAACTTTTTTTTTACTAGAGTTTATTTACAACATTCTGTCAATTTCTGCTGTACAGCAAAGTGACTCAGTTATACATATATATTTTATATATACATATATATAATACGTATTTCCTCATATTATCCTCCATCACGCTCCATCACAAGTGATTGGATATAGTTCCCTAGCTATACAGCAGGATCTCATTGCTTATCTATTCCAAAAGCAATAGTTTGCATCTAATAACCCCAAACTCCCAGTCCATCCCACTGCCTTCCCCTTGGCAACAAGTCTGCACTCCATTTCTATTTGTTTTTGATTTGTAGCATTTTCTTATGACTTAAAGTTTCCATCTCTCTACTTACATTACCATTAGTTCTCAAAATATCTTTTGATTATACGATAATTATAGTTATTTCAGATTTTTCTGAAAATTTAAAAATCTCTGCCATATCTGAACCTGGTGCTGAGACTTTGCTTTCTCATTCTTTGTGTTTTATCTTGGCCTTTTATTTTTTACTTAGTTGGAAGCCAGGAGGGCAAGCCATGTAGTTGGAAAATAGCTAATGGTAGAAGACAAGGCGAGTGAATTATCAGAGGCTAGACTGCGTAAAATATTTTGGGCCATATTGACTTCATATTTTACTCTTGGTATGCTATGAAACCACTGGGCATTTTTGAGAAGAGTAATATTTGTTTAAAAGACTAACTCTGGTTGTTCCTAGAATAGTGAGCAACAATTGAACAGGAGATTAATCCAAGTGTGAGATGAGAAAGGTTTGTTCTAGAGGATTAGTAGTGGGGATAGTAAGCAGTAATTGGAATCAAAAAAATTTTTGCTTATTTTTGCCAAGTTATTAATTTTAACATTCCATATGAGCATATAAACTATTAACTCTGAGTACCCTGCACATAGCTTTTAGCCTCTCAAAATAAACAAGTAGAAAGATAGCAAGAATAAATTATAAATCAGCATCTTTACATAAATCTATTATTTCCTTAGTATAAATACTTCCATCGGATCTAATTTCAAGCCACTAAGTTAAAGTCACTTCAATCAGCACTGTGAAGAGTTGTTCACAATCAGCTCTCTCAAGCTGACATGAACATCCTCTGCACACCTTTGACTCCTTCCAATAGCAAGTATCTACAGATTTGTTATGAACAGTGCAGTTATTGGATATTTTGCATCAGTGTGCACAAAACTCCAAGGTAAAAATGCACAGCCTTATGAAATTTTGGGAAAAATGAGAAAATGAAGAGGAATAATCAATATAAAGGAAGAAAAATTCTAACTAAAATAAATGTATATGGGCCTTGGATAAAACGGCAAGGTTCTAAGTGACCCGTTGCTTTACTTTCGACAAGAATCCTCAGAAGTTTTTAGCTTAAGTTACATTCTGACCAGAAAGCCTGATCTCATTTCAAGTCATAGGTCACACACACATATAAATGGAAACTGATATACGCAAAGACCCTGTCTTGATGTGAAATGAGGATAACATAATATGAATGAAGATTCAGGCAGCTGAAACCACTCAAAACCACAGAAGTCTATCAGAAGTGCTAGAATTTGTATTTCCTAGCTCACGCTCTGTGTGAGGTGATTTGGACAGTGGCATCTCTAAATAACACCAAATTTGACAATGTGTAATTCAATCTCAGTTCAATCTACAAAGACTTATTATAATTTCTTATCTTTGAATGTTAAAAAAAAATATGCCAAGAAGCCAAGTCTATCTAAAAGTCTCTTTACAAGTATGCATAATTTAGAAATAAACTAAAATGCTAACTATAAACAAATATGTAAAGAAAGAAAAGTAATGTGTTTCATAAGGTGATACCGAAGATGCACAAAAGTTAATAATGGCAATCTCACATCTTTGTGCAACTCGTGTGCAACTCATGTTTTGAATAAGCAGAAATCATCCAGCAGTCATAAAATCAAACATGTGTTCAAATTTAATCACCTTTTACAAGAATACTTGTATATTTCCCAGAAAGATTTTCCAGAGACAAACTAATATCTACAAATTAATATTGCATGGGTTCCTGATCTGTATTTGCCATAAGATTATAAAAGCTTGGTTTCATAACCAATGAGGGATTATTCAGAGGATGAATTTAATCTGAGAACTACAAGAGAAAATACAATCCTCTGAGTATGTCTTTACCTCTCTAGCAATTTGAAATTTCCTCAAAGAGCTGTATTTTCAAATACTGGGACAACTCCACAGTGAATGTACTGGGGATGATTTTTAGGAAAAATAAAGAAGTGAAAGACATATCTGAAACACATGCAACAAAGGGAATTGTGAATGGAAAGCAGAGTGTGACCTTGTGCCTTGGCTCTCGTGCCCCCAAAAGCTGCACTTTGAACAGCATTCTTCAGGACCATTGCAAGTGCTCCATTTAAAGTAGAACAGGTCTAAATCACTGGCACATCAAGTTTCTTCTATAAGTGAATTTTCTGGTCACTAAGCAGGTGACCTTTAAGGCCAGTATAAGCAGGTTGTTTTCTTCAATATGCAGTAGCATTGGAAATGTGAAATGTGAGGAAGGCAAAGTTAGCGTTTGTTTACTCGTGTGAAAAAAAGCAGAATTCACAACAAAACTGATGATTCTATCTGTTCCTTTCATCGACTATACTTCAAATGCAGGTCTATCATTTTATTCTTTAAATCTCCTGCTCTAATATTTCTCTTCTCTTGTAGGATTCCTTGTGTTTCCTTTCTTTTCTTAGTTATCATGCAAATGTACCCATTCTTCTTGTCTAACCCTTAAGGTTTTACCAGTCTATATTTTAAGAAATATTTAAGGAAAAAAATATTAATCAGTCAATTAATTGGTTTAATAAATAAACCAAATTTATGCCTGGGACATACCTTAAATAATTCACAAAGAAAGCATGACTTATAGGAGTCATCAGAGGCTTCTGAGTCTAGAAAGGAAAACTAGTATTCATCAAAAAGCTATTCAAGTAAATGTAACATTGCCAAGGTAGCAGTGCTGTGCATGAGAGACAATTGGCATCACACGAGAATCTATGAGGGTACTGATGTACTCAAGGAGGACAAGAAGTTCTCTCTTTGAGAACGACTGGTATAGATATGAAGCTGTTAATCTGAAGAGGAAGAGAGGCAAGAGTTACAGAACTAATCACAAGTGCAGAGTTTCTATAGTTAGAGGGACCTGGAGTACAAAGAAAGACTTCAGAAATGAGTAAATGTAAACTCCTGCAAAAATTTGAATCATGTTTAAATAGATTTTTGTCCTAAGCTTAAAGGGGAAGTCACTGAAATCTTCTAAGCAGGAAATATTATATGACCATACGTGTGTTTCAGAAAGATTCTTCTAGCTACAGTGAGGGTTAGGTAGGATAGGATAGGGAACTGGATCTGGGTGATTCAAAACAGGCCTGCAATCAAACAGTAAGGACAAGCACAGACACCAGCGGCATGCTCGTCAGAGAGCACTTCCCTATAACCTGTTCCCCATGCAGATAAGACATCCTGATGGAAACCAATCAGAAGATCAAAACATGCCCCCATACAAAGAACAAACACCACTCAGCCTTCATGCACAGTGCAGGGCGGCTGGGACAAGAAATATTAGCGGGCCTGGAGCTGGAGAATTCAGATCCCCAAACACGTCCGCTGTATAGGCTTATTAAGGAAAGACCCAACTGAAAGCAGAGCCAAACCCTACTCCAGGACAGCCTGCTCTCTGAGGGCATAAATAAAATTTGCTGCACACTACTGCAAATTTGCCTCGAGCTTGATTGCAATCTCCTTTCCAATGCAACCTGCAGCAGGAGTGATTTTAGCTCCCAGAGACTGACCAGGAATGGCCCATTAAAAGCACTCTAACAAGAGCTGTAACTTTTGACCTAAGGCACTCCCTTTGACCCAGAGCCGCTCCCTGCCCTGAACTGAACACTCCTGCCTGCCTCCACCCCTAGGCCACAAGACTGCCACCTCTATCCTGGCACCAGCACCGCTGCAGCAATTCCCAGCTGGAACAGCGCCCGGCAGACAGCCCACATCTCTAAATCCTTGTTGCATGCAGGCAAGAATCAACAGAAATCATACAGAGGGAAGTGATACGATAAAAAACTGAAGCCAGGCAATAATTGATACCACTGATCACTTAGGAAATGGTGGAGTAGTCTCAGAAAAAGATAATGGTAGGTTAAATAATAGCTACCACTAGATAATGGTGGGTTACTGGGTGATGGAGATGGAGAGACATGGATTTGAAAAATGCTTTTCCGGTGTAACCACAGTATTGATGTTTCATTGATTTGTAACTTAAATTCACCTCTAAGCCTGATTTTAATATGTGGGTACTATCTGTGTGCTTTTTATGTACATAATCCATATGGCACACTAGATTATACACTATATAAAGAACAAAACATTTCATGATTTATAAGTAAAGAAGGAGCCACAGAGCTCCATGTGTGAGGAGATAAGTCCATTCTTGCAATACCTTTATCAATGGCAACTCAATTAACCTAAGATATCACCGGGACAATTCATCTCTAGACCTAAGCACATGCTTATATGTCTCCAGCTGTCACCTCTTTCCAGCTCCCCCGTTTTTCCACTGTGCTCTTTGGATCTCAGTCTGTCATTAGTCTGTCATTTCTTATATCCTCAGTCTCTTGTCCAGAATTTTCTAACTTATGTAACTGAAACTTGGATTTCCACTGACCAAACTCTCCTTCAGCCGTTGTGGTCCTCTTGCTGTTGGTCTTTTGACACTGAGATAGATGTTCTCTCTGTTCTTTCAGCTAATTGTTTTATCCTTCTAAAATCCATAAGGTTTGAAGACCACAGCCTCAAATTTTATTCAATATTGAGATATGCAATAGCATATAAAATGACCTTGCAATAATCTAGCTTCTTGGAAACTTAACCTCTATTCAGCCTTACTTTACATCTTCCCACTCTATGGTTGTAATTTAGGCTTCTCTCTCATAACTAAAGGCATTCCCTTCAAAATATAATTTTTAAATACAGCATTAAAAACCCTCTGGCACACTACCTTTCTTACTCTTCTCCATACCCAACTCACTTGCACATTTCATCTGTTGACATTGTCAGCTGTCCAGGGTCCATATTCCCATATTGTCCTCATCTCTTTTTCCAGCTTACGTGAATTGTTATTCTAATAAATTCTTTGCATACACCTTATTCCTTTCTATCACTGTTATTCTGGCTGGGCAAAGCAGCAATCTAGTTAAATTTAAATTTCTGTCTATTTTACTGCTTCAGGACAGCTAAACACAGTCAGAGAAAAATGCACAGCCTTGACGGCTGCTCTTACTTGATTTTTATGACCTCCAACAACAAATACATGCCCAGTACCATCCATCAATTCTCTGCTATTTACTGAACACATTCACTCTTTCACAAAACTTCTCTCTCTTTTGGGAGTTCCCACTGTGGCGCTGTGGAAACAATTCCTACTAGTAACCATGAGGTTGCAGGTTCGATTCCTGGCCTCACTTAGTGGGTTGAGGATCCAGCTGCAGCTGTGGCATAGGCCAGCAGCTGTAGCTCCAATTCAGCCCCTAGCCTGGGAACCTCCACATGCCACCATGGTTGCAGCCCTAAAAAGCAAAAAAAAAAGGAAACTTTTCTCTCTTTAAACTTTTAATACCCAATTCCCCCTCCTCCACTTGCAACTGATATGCGTCTAATTTTTAATTAGAGACAAAAATAATTAGAAGAGGTTTCTACCATATCACATTTCAAGTAACATTACTACAGTTGTATCTTTACACATTCACTCTGATATTCCTTTTCCTAGAAAGGATGATTCTCTGATCTACTTTTGTACACATCCCATCCCCCTCTTTCCTACTCAAGGGTATTCAGAGCGCAATTCTTACTTGTTATTACTAGCATTGCTCTTTTACTGTATTATTAATATCAGCATACAAGCAGTGGTATTTACTGTCTCTCCCTTCTTCAGGAAAAGCCTCACTTTTCCCAGTATCCTCCTGCAGCTAGTTCTTCAACTCTGTACTGTTCTTCTAAATAAATTTCTCTACAATTATTTTCTAAACTAGTTCCAACTAATTACACTTCTCTCATTCTCTCTTAATGTTGAATGATACACGATTTTGTTTTACCACCCTAACAAATGTTCTTATCAAGCTCAACATCATTAGTCACAATAGCAAATCTGTTGGACAAAAATTAACGACTGCCTCATTGGTCATCCCTTCCCAAACTCTCAAATGCCTTCATGAAAAAAGATCAGCTGAGGTATTTGAAGTATGGCTACCAGAGAATCTGCCAAACTTCTAATTTTCAACACCTTATTAAACATATGCCTAATTCTTACAGTTGTTATGTAAAACATTTCAGTCACTGATTGTTTCAATTCCTTGTATTCATTTTTATAGAAACTGTATGTGTTGAGATATACAGTGAGTATCACAGGATATTTCTTTATCATGTAGATTATAGCATTATAAACCTTACATATAAATTTCTAGGCTTTACAAGGCCACCTCCATTAACCATACCTAAATATCTATTATAATAATGTTTTTTAAAGATGTGTTTACTCTTTAATATCTAGATGTAGCCAATGTCATAAAAGCTTGATCTATACATGTGACAGCAGTTAATAGCATAGGATTTATTAAAAATGTATATATTTGAAAGTTATTAACTTACAGGAAAGTACACAAATTACAATGGACAGAGAAATGTATTTACAATGTATAGCCAAATATATTATCAAAAGTGAAAATATCCACATAAGGACATTATTTAATGATAAAAGGATCAATTAAAGAAGAGGATATTATATTCATCAACATCTATGGCCCCAATATAAGAGTACCCAAATACATAAAACAAATGCTAATAGACATAAAAAGCAGAAATCAATGGGAATACAGTAATAGTATGAGACTTGAACATCCCCTTCATGTCAATGGACAGATCTTTTGGACAGAAAAATCAGTAAAGTAGAAGAGATCCTAAATAACACAACAAAACAGTTATAAAATTGATCATTTCGGAACATTACATTCAGAAAAAGCAAATAAGAAAAAACAGACTATACATTCTATTCAAGGGCATAAGGAACATTATCTAGGGCACAAAACTAACCTCAACCAATTTAAGATTACAGAACATTTTTCAAGCATCCTCTCTGACCAAAATGACATGAAACAAGAAGTCAACCACAGGAAAGGATATAAGAAAAGAACTGACCACATGGAGACTAAACAACATGTTGCTAAAAATAGAGAAAAAACTGACCACGTGGGGACTAAACATGTTACTAAAAAAAAAATTTTTTTTCAAACGAATGATAATGAAATTACAACCATACCAAACCTATGTGATACCACAAAAGCAGTTCTTAGAGACGAGTTCACAGTACTATAGGACTTCCTCAACAAATTAAGAAAAATCTCCAACAACCTAAAACTACCACCTCAAAAAATTAGAAAAACAAGATCAAATAATACCTAAAGTCAAGAGAAGGCCAAGAATCACAAAGATCAGAGAGGAAATCAATGAAACAGAGATTAAAAAAGCAATAGAAAAAAAAAATCAATAAAGCCAAGAGCTGGTTTTTTGAAAGGGTAAACAAAATTGACAAAACTCTGGCTAGACTCAGCAAGGAGAGATCCAAATAAACAAATAAGAAATGAAAAAGTAGAAATCTCAAATGATACTGCAGAAATACAAAGAAAAAGAAAGAATACTATGAACAATTTTATGCCAACAAATTTGACAACCTAGGAGAAATGGACAACTTTCTAGAAACATACAGCCCATCAAAACTGAATCAATAAGCAGATAATTTGAACAGACTGAAGAAATAAAATTGAATATGTAATAACAACATGCCCTACAAACAAAAGTTCAGGACCAGACAGCTTCACAGGCAACTTCTCAAAAAGGAATTTATGTCAATCTTAAAATTTTCCAAAAGGTTAAACAATCAACACTCTCAAGGACATTATATTAAGCCACTATCAACCTAATAATAAAATCAAAGATACTACCAAAAAAGGAAAATTACAGGCCAATATCTTTGATAAATATAGATGCAAAGTTTCTCAACACAATTTTAGCCCACTGAGGCCATCAACACACAAAAAACATCATATACCACAACCAAGTGGGCTTCATCCCAGTTCACAAGGATGGTTCAACATTTGCAAATGAATCAATGTAGTACACCACATTAACAAAAGTAGTCAAAAACCATATGATCATCTCAGTAGATGCAGAAAAAGCACTTGACAACATTCAACATCCATTCATGATAAAAACCCTTAGCAAGGTGTGTATACAGGGAACATGTCTCAACATAATACAAGCCATTTATGACCAACTCAAAGTCAGTATAAAACTTAACAGATAGAAGCTGAAAGCCTTCCCACTAAAATGTGAAACAAGACAAGAATGCCCACTCTCACCAGTTTTATGCAATATATTGCTTGAAGTCCTAGCCATATCAATCAAACAAAAGAAATAAAATGTAACCAATTTGGAATAGAAGAGGTAAAATTGTCACCTTATCCAGATGCTATGATACTATATATAGAAAACCTTAATGACTCCATACAAAAATTACTCAAAGTGATAAATGAATTCAGCTTTAACAGCAGTAATACAAGATTAGAACTCAGAAATCAGCTACTTTTCTGTATACTAACAATGAAATACTGAAAAAGGAATTACAAAAATACCTTTAAAAAATCATACCAAAAATATGAAATACCTAAATGACCAACAAGATGAAAGACTCATATGCTGAGAACTATAAAACGTTAATCAAGAAAATTAAGAAGATTCAAAAAAATAGAAAGCTGTCCCATGCTCCTGGATTTGAAGAATAAATGTTGTTAAAATGGCCATACTACCAAAAGCAAACTACAGATTTAACATGATCTCTCTCAAATTACCTATGACATTTTTCACAAAAAGATAATAATTCTAAAATTAGTAAAAGACCCAGAATTACCAGAATAATCCTGAGGAATAAAAACAAGGCAGGAAGCATAATTCTTTCAGACTTCAGACAATATTTCAAAGCTACAGTCATCAAGATAGTGTAGTACTGGTGTAAAAACAGACATACAGATCAACCCATTAGACTAGAGCACCCAGAAATAAACCCAGATGCCTGCAGTCAGTTAATCTTAGACAAAAGTAGACAAGAATATAAAATGGGAAAAAGACAGTCTCTTCAGTGAGTGGTTCTGGGCAAATTGGACAGATTCAAGTAAACATCAATGAAACGAGAACACAACCTCTCACCATGCACAAGAATAAACTCAAAATGGCTTAAATACAAACATAAGGCATAGCAAACTCTTAGAAGAGAACATAGGCAAAAAATTCTCTTACATAAGCCACACAAATGTTTTCATAGTTCAGTCTCCCAAGGTAATTGAAATAAAAACAAAAATAAGCCAACACAACCTAATCAAACTTACAAGTGATTGCACAGCAAAGGAAACCATTTAAAAAAAAAAAAAAACCAACTAAAAAAAAAAAAAAAGACAACCTATTGAATGGGAGAAAATAGTTGTAAAGGAAACACTGATATGGGCTTAATCTCTAAAATACACAAACCAACTCATACAACTCAATAAAAAAAAACAATCAAAAAATAGAAAGATCTAAATAGGTATTTCTCCAAAGATGACAAATGGATAATAAGCACATGAAAAAATGCTCATCACTCATTATTAGAGAAATGCGAATCAAAACTACAATGAGGTACCACTTCACACCATTCAGAATGGCTATCATAAATAAGCCTACAAATAACAAATGCTGGAGAGGGTATGAAGAAAGGGAACCCTCATACACTCTTGGTGGGAATATAAATTGGTACAACCATTATAGAGAACAGCATGGAGGTTTCTCAGAAAACTAAATGTAGAATTAGCATATGATCCAGAAATCCCAAACCTGGGTACACATCTGAACAAAACTACAATTCAAAAATGTAGGTTCAAATACATACACCTGTAGGTTCAAAGAAACACTATTCACAATAACCAAGACATGGAAGCAACCTAAATCTCTATTGACAAATTAAGGAGATATGGTACGTATATATAATAGAATACTACTCAGCCATAAAAAAGAACAAAATAATGCCATTTGCAGCAACATGGATGCAACAGAGATTATACGAAGTCAGAGAAAGACGAATACCATATATGATATCACTTATATGTGGAATTTAAAATGGGGCACAAATGAACCTATCTACAAACAAGAAGCAGACTCACAGACAGAACAAACTTGTAGTGTCCAAGGGGAAGGAGTAAGGGAGTGGGACAGAGTGGGAGTTTGGGATTAATAGATGCAAACTATTATATTTAGAATGGATAGACAACAAGCTCCTACAGTATAGCAAAAGGAACTAATCCAATCTCCTGGATAGACCATGATAAAAAATATTAAAGAAGTTTTATATATATATGTCATATATATATGACTGAATCACTTTAGAGTAGATACTGGTACAAAATTACAAATCAATTATACTGTAATAAAAACTTTCAAAATTATGTTTTGAAAATGTTTGAGGTGCTTTTTATATACACACATATACCTACACTGTGTATGTATATATATATATATATGTAATACAATAAATATACATATATATGTTGCAACATTGATAGGCAGTTGGATAATGTCTAGAATTCAAATTATAGTTGTCTAGAATTCAATTTATAGTTGTCAGAAAATATACAAAGCCATACGTCTGGATTATCTCCCAAAGGATTATATATATATATATTCCTCCCAAAGCAATAAATATATATACACACCAAAGTATAAAAAGTATAAGAACTGAGTTATGAGGCACTCCAACAATGTAGATTATTCCATTTTTGCTCATAAAACAACTGATATACTTGAAAAGATTTTACAATACAAAATAGGCATTATTCTACCATATAAAATATATATGCATGTGTATTGGTCAGGATTCTCCAGAGAAAGCCCATAGGGTATGTATATGTGTGTGTATAAACATAAGTACATATGGATGATTCCCTCCTAGTACGGGGCAAATTCAAAACCCCCCATAGGGAATAATTAAAAAATTTGGATTAAATGAAAAAAAAAAAACATACCCTTTTGAAGTCACTGAAGAGTTAATGAAAAAACATTACTTAGCCAAAGGTCTGGAGAAGAAAAACCCAGAATTGTGAACTTGCATTTGGGAAAATTTTACTATACAGATTGAGACTCTTCTTTCTTCCACTCCGAGAACTGAGGATCCTAGTTGCCACCATCATCAGCACATGTATCCATTTGATTAAGTATACATTTCACTGAAACTGATTTCAGGATTCTCCACTTGCCACTACCAAAAGCATATCTACTAAAAAGAAGTCAGGATTTTCATTTCATTCTTTAATTCCCACAGCCCACCGATCCCAGACTCAGGGTACATAACTAAGTAACACGTATGTGTTCCTCAGATACCCGAGTTCTTCCTTTTCTGCTTATTTTCTTTTCTCCCTGCCTATTCCTCCCTCCTTGTCTTTCAGTGTCATTAGGGTATTCATTTGAAATACATTTAGGTTCCTTTGTTTCAGTTTGCTTTTAGTTTGAGGGTTTTCCCCCCTCTTTCCTCAATCTTACTAATTTCTTATTTTTTTAGTCACTTTTTTTAGTCACGCTACTAACATGCTTTTAAAAGTAAAGGCTGCATTAAAGGTATACGTTGCGAAATATTACTTTTTTGTGTCCCTTTACCACATACCTGCCCCATTCCTTTACGTATAAACTCCATGGCTTTTGTTCTTCTAGTGTTTCTTCTTATAATGATGACCAGATATATGTCCATTTATGTTCACTTCTTTCTTACATAAAACATACCATGTGTTCTTTTCCACATTAGCCTTTTTGTTGTTTCCCCCCACTAAATAACTCCATCTGAAAATCATTCCAAGACAGTTTCATACAGCTATTCTCATATTTTTTGCAAAACTATACTAAAATGCACTTCAATCAAGAAAAAACACCTCTTTTATGTGATTTCCATTGGATGGTCAGTAGTAATTTCAAACTTTCAATCTTATTGCACTTGAGATGATCTTTTTGTTCCACAAAATAACTCCCAAGAACAAATTCAATTTTTTACATGGTATCTTTGGAAATCTCTAGATTTTTATAACCACTCTACATCTAATTGTCAGCAGTTGTGCTGTTTGAAATATTTTTATCCTTGGAATACTTTCTTCATCTTATTGCACTCTCCCAGGCTGAACGTTTCCATCTTACATTTTCTTTGATATCTCATTGTTTCAGGGATTGCCCCTCCATTTCAGTCTAATTCACATCTGCTTGTCAATCTTTTTTAGAATATCCTCTCCTGAATGTGTTCACAATCTGCAATTGCTCTCCACTATCTATTTCAATGTTAAAATACTGCTCCTTGGATGCTAACAATCTTTCTATTTAGGCTTTTCCCTAATTACGCCAATTACTGTCCATAATTTTTTATATCTTGATCACATGTGTTTGCTTTGGCTTCTCTAACTTAGATTAAACCATTCCTATGAACTAGAATGCTTTCCTCATCTGATGATCTAATAGATCATATTCCATGGTTCTCCTGTAACTGCTCTTGATTACATTATTTAAAGTTTAATTATATTCTTCATAATTCCTAAGGTATCATATAATTGCATAAAATATTGCGTTATTTTTAACTTTGAGATGGATTATGTGAAATAGTTATTCACATACTTTACATTAAACAATTACCATTAAATACTTTTTGAATATTTAAAAAACTTCCTCAAAGTATTTTAATTGTATTTCATTGCAAAATTTTAATTTTATGACACTTTATATTAAGATAACTGGTAGTAAAGTCATTTTGGCTATTTCTTTGGTATTTAATATTCTGTTTAATTGTACTGAAAAATTACTGGTATTAATATAAAATAATAATTTTTAAGACTAGTGTTTCCTTTAATCCTTATTTAGTGAAGGGTATGTTATATATTACGACAAAAATCAATGAAGAGCAATATAACTGCAAAATGGACAATTCCATTTGTTCTTAAAAAAGCTAATAGCCCTGCTGCGCATATTATATTTAAGTATTTACCTCTTTCAGCTTGGTGTTTTCATTATGCTCAGGAACTGCCAGGAACTACCATTCTCTGGATGGCTTTTAAAGTGTTTATGTTAATTATTGAACTGATAAGTACTCAGATTTCATCTTTTGTTGTTGTTTATATAGCTCTCTATATGTTCTTTTACGTAAACACCAGTATTTTTTCCGTTTGAATTAAGTTCTTCTATCTTCACTCACAGTTATCATTAAGTAATATTATAAAAAATATCACCTTTAAGAGACAAAAAACCTTAAATACCATTTATTCTATTATAGTACATTTTTAATATTTTGGCTTATTTTCCCAAATAGTATCATTAACAATAGACTCGGGATTACTGGCCAGCCAATGCAGACTTGCTGCACACTAAGAATCTAAGAATCTATTAAATAAATGCCAAATGACTGATCAAGATGAGAAATACTGGAGTTCAGTGTGGCTTGACATAACTAGTAAGGAATTTCAGAGGATAGAGTTAGTCTGAATTTTGAAGGAAGGATCATATTTAAGTACTCGATAGGGGTGGGTCTGACATTTTGGGTGAGCTAAATGACAGAGTAGGTCACACTGAGAAGATCATAGGAGCCAAGTATAGAGTCTGAGGAACAGATTTTTATCCATGAATGCCAAGTACAGGAGTCTGGAAAACCAAGGCAAGCTTTAAACTCTGATCTTCCAGATGCTTAGTAGTGATTTCAAATAATTAATGTCTACGTGATTTATGGTGAATTTTAGAGGCAATAAACCAGTTAAAATCAGTTGGAACAGGGTAAAATGTGGAATGCCTGAAATTAGGGTAGGTGCTAAATTTTCATTACCATTGCACATTTAGACTCCATCTTTAGCTTCTGCATTTACAGTAAAAGCACAATCTTGCTGCATTTGTAAAAGAGTATTAATCAAAACTCCTTTTCCTTTCAGAGCAGTTATTTGTATCAGATGAACACAAAGACCTTAGTTCTATTACTTTAAAAAGGTCCTGACCACCTGATAAAATCCATTATAGAAAATTCAACTTGTACTGGATACCATGTTGTCTCTTAGATACAGGTAAAGTGCAATGAATCTAAAATTCTCACTATAGTAATTACAACTTCAGAGATATTCCCAGATTGGATAAGGTGACAAAGTAACTTCTTATCATTTCTGGACTTTGAACAAAGGACAAAAAGTTAATTGACTAAAATGATAGAGTTTACCTTTGGAATGGAAGCACATTAACCTGTAAAGTCAGTCTATCTCATTGAAAATAAATGATTTTACCTCTGTATTTGCACTCTAGAAGTCTCTTGTGGGAGAAAAACATCATTAAACCATAAATTTTAGGGTTTAACAGAATGCATTAATAATGATTATATAAATTCACTTTTAAGGCATCCATCAACATACTGCAGGCACACAAACGTGTGTTACTACCTTAGAACTTTCGGGCTATCATTAGACACAAGGATATACTCATTTTTTAACACATACTCATATTTTTTAACAGTTTATTCTAACTAGGAGAGCACAGAAATAAGAGACAATGTATGATAAGTTATAAGGGGAATGAGTTAAGAAACCCGAGTCCGTTTTTTCCTCAAAACTCACCAACAACTCCCTTGAACAAGAACTAACATATACCTTTAACTCACACGTTCTGGACACTAGCAACAGCAGCTATAGGAAGAGAAAAAACAAAAAACCTGATAGAACCAGCTGAAACCAAAGATAGTGATGAATCTGACCTCCAAACAACTTTGAGCTTTGCTGATTCTACTGCATTAGGGTACTACATGACATACCCATCAGTGACCCTGACCAGAGGTCATAGACCAGAGAAGGACAGAAAAGGGGGTGGCACCCCATTTCCAGGAAAGCTGTGCCTCTTCCCAGAAAACCAATGCATGTGTCTCCCCATCATGAGTCTCTCCCTGTACTCCCCACTCCTCACTGCCCTTACTTCTTTAAAGAAGGAAACGCCTCTCACCTTTAAGTTTTGCTTCCCCATTCCATGGCCACTGAATTAAACTTGCACTGTTTTAATCTCAGGTTCCGTTTCATTTCTGGCTATATGAACCCAAACAGAGAAAGAACCTTCCTCACAAGCCAAGGCAGGGGGCCTAGGCCAGGCTAGGGCCCAAGTGGGATCTATATGACCTAATTTGGTAATATAATAGTGGCAAGATACTAAGGACTAAGGAAATATACAGAAGGTGTTTCAGACTACTTACTTTACTTTAGCCTATTTCTTTTATTAAGAAGTGGTTTCACTTAGAAGTGTATTTCAATCTACCTGATGTGTTTTGGAAGGTGAAAGGACCACTCCATTATAAACTCCACATAGGTTTAACTTAAAAAATTATCGACATTACTCAGCTTTTCCTAATAAATATATAGCTCCCATTCCAAGACTATTATTGACATAAGATTTAATGTAAATACTGCATTTGATTTATATGCAAGTGATTGTCAATTCAAAGAAATATATGGTAAAAAAATTGGTTTCCAAAGTCATTGTGTCAGTCCATTAACTCAGTCACTCCTAGTCCCTAGTGAGCAACCCTGTTCTTTGTAAAGTGTTAAATGTATGTTTTGCAATTATGTAGCTCCACAGAGCTATAAAACAAGTTAAATATAAACAGAATCAAACTTTTGTCTTAAAGCATAAGTTGGCTGCCTATAAATACAGAATATTTATTGTAGAAACAAAATATTTTGTATTGAAAGTTAAGCTAGAACTTATGAGAAACTAAGGTTTGAGTAATTTTGGATAGGAAAGGAAAAACTGTAAACAAAACGCAGCACTAACTTTTAAGAATAGCTTCCCAGTGTGAAAAACTTCATTCTCTGTTTTCCTGATGAGGCAATTAAGGCCACAGAGAATATTTGGACTTCCTGTCCTCAAAACTGCACACAGGACGCTTGGAAGTCACCCACTCCACTTTCACAACAAGTAATAACCGGAACAAACTGTCAAATCAACAACTCATCTCAGATCCTTTAGAGAAGTGAAGTCCCAGGGCAAACTGCTGCCCCTCAAATGGAGTGCATGTAGGAAATCACGACTTACCGGGGCAGCGACTCTCGGGCTGAAACTCTTGGTAGAAACCACCGCTAAGGAAGGGAAACACGAATTGGAACTGAATGGATGGAGGCTCCATGTGGACAATTCTGAAAGTTTAAAGTTCCTGGGGAAACAAGTCCGAGAGTTAAAAACTCTTGGGGGAACAAGCCTGAGAGTTTAAAACTCCTGGGGGAACCAGTTACAGTGGGTCCCCTCCATGTTTGGGGGAGTTTTACCTCTAGGAGTTCGGCCAGGTCCTCACAGTGGGCATCCAAGGAAATCTCCTCTGCTGCTGGCGGGCCGAAGAAGAAAGGAACCATTTTGAAATGCGCAGTAGAGCTCTCTGTTCTTTATAAAGCCTGTGCTCAGGAGAAACTAGTTAACAAGAGCCTAATCTGATGGGGTTTTATCAGTGTCTGCTGACCTGGGGAAAGGGAAATACCCAAGCTCAGCTGGCTTTGTCTTTCCACAAGAAGAAAGACGAAGCCATCCAATCCTGCCAAGGGGCTGGGGGTGGGGGAGTGGGAGTGAGAAGCACCTGTGAAGTTCACAAGCCAGACTAAAAGCACCGCGTGACTAAAAGTATATTTTCAGCAGTTCTTTTCCTAGTATAACGTATCTGGCTATAAAAACATATTAAAAGGCAAAAACAAACACATGAGACCAGCAAACATCAGAACCAGACTCAGATACGGCAGGGATATTGGAATCATCAGTCCAGGGATTTAAAACAACTATGATTAATATGCTGTAATGGATAAACCAGACTGCATAAAAGACCAGATGAATAATGTAAGCACACAAATGGAAATTCTAAGAAAGAATCAAAAGCAATGCTAGAGGAAATCAAAAACAGAAATAAGAATGTCTTTGATGGGCTTATTAGTAGGTTGGACACAGGTGAGGAAAGAATCTGTGTGCTTAGGGGTATCTCAGTAGAAACCTCCCAAACTGAAATCAATCAGAAAAAAAGACTGGAAAAGCAGAGAAGACTAAGAACTGTGAGACAACTGCAAGAGGTATAACATAATGGAAATTATGGACATACCAGAAGGAGACTATCTGAGCTTGGTCAATGGTAAAACCACTAGAATTTAAGCCTCCTAAGTCCGGTTTTGTTTTTTAATTCCACCCCATATGCCTACTTCTGAATTAACTAGTACCCTCAAATTTCTGGCTACTCATAAATTCCTCTTGGTATATCTCTTTGCAAATGCCTTCATCCTTCAGTTTCCTACAACCGAAAGAACATCACACTGATAAAACTTTGCAGAGTACCAAATAAATATATCAAATGAGAGTTAATAGGTTAACAAAATATTTTATTTATTTTCTAAAGCATGAAAGTGGAAATTAATCTATGTGTTCAAGTAGTTGCATATAAAGAGAAGGCAATCAAAATAAAAAGGAGTTCCAATTGTGGTACAGTGGGTTAAGAACCTGACAGAAACAGCTCTGGTGGCTGCTGAGGTGTGGATTCAATCCCCAGCCCATGTGCAGTAGGTTAATAGAATCTGGCAGCTGCAACACAGGCTACAGCTGTGGCCTGGATTCAATCTCTGGCCTAGAAATTTCCTTATGTGGCAAGTGGGGCCCTTTAAAAAAAAGAATTTGTTTAACATACTCAGCATTTCCTTGCTGGAAAGTGAAACAATGGCGCATTTCCTGTCCTTAGACATTAAAAAAATAAAATGCCCATGACTGGTACTTCCTGGAAAGTAATATTTACATTACTGCAAAATGGTTCAGTTATTCCCAGATGTGAATTTAGACTGTGTTATCGTTATAATGACAATGAAAATAAAATAAAACTTGCCAAATTTAAGTTATAGAAAAGCTGCTGGTTCACAATTGTATCCCAAAAGGCCGCTTAAAATATTCATATTACTTTTGGCTTTGGAATGAATTAATTACTCAAAAATTTTTCTACCTGAATATTGGGAAATATATGTTAGAGAACATACCGTGTGGTTAGAGAAAAGGTGTAGTAATGATTAATGTTACTTCTTATTTCCAAAGTATTGCTTATTCTTATGTTCCTAAAGACAGTTCTATGTTCCATGAGATTACCTGGTCTTGAAAAAATACAGTTTTCTGTAAGGGCCATGAATTTTGGAAGTCACCTCCTAATACATGTAATTTCTTAACATATTTCTTTTAAGGTCATGCGTGTCTAAATATTTATAAAAATAAATCATGTCATTGTTTTCTAAAGTCTCCTCTAAGCAGAGTCATCTTAGGAAAGAAAATTTTCTCCTAAGAAGATTTCCTAGTTTTTAGGTAAATGGCAGCCTTGGAGTCAATGCGTACCTTGACTTTTGCACATGAGTTTCCTATCCAACAGGTGCTTTTAGTTCATAAAGAAAGTTTTGAACTCCAGTGGAAGGGAGATTTAATGAGCCCATTCTTGTTACTATCCCATAGTAATTATTACTACTGTTTCCTGAGAGCTTTGCACTAGGCCTTTTGCTTGTACCATGTGCAGGCTTTATAACAGCCCTGCTAGGTGAGTAGATAACATTAAATCCACTTGCAGACAAGGAAATTCAGACCTGAAGATTTAACTCACTTGATCAATCACAGGCCCTCAGCATTTTACTAATGTCCTTAAGGAAAACGACTTCTAATTAGGATCAGAATTAGCTCCTTTTGAAAAGATATATAACGAAAATTTATATAATGTTTTTTTTTTCCCCCACAGTTCTTGACTTACTTTTAGTTTAAGGCATTGGAGACATTTTTAAAAATAATGCATTGGGAGTTCCCTTCGTGGCTCAGTGGTTAACGAATTCGACTAAGAACCATGAGGTTGCGGGTTCGATCCCTGGCCTTGCTCAGTGGGTTAAGGATCCGGCGTTGCTGTGAGCTGTGGTGAAGTTTGCAGACGTGGCTCGGATCCCGCGTTGCTGTGGCTGTGGCGAAGGCCGGCGGCTACAGCTCCTGTTAGACCCCTAGCCTGGGAACCTCCATATGCCGCGGGTGCGGCTCTAGATAAAGGCAAAAAGACAAAAAAATAATAATAATAATAATGCATAGGCAGGGAGAAACCATTAACTCTTGAGCTTAAATATACGTTTTTTAGATTTCCCCAGAGAAAATCAGAGTCTGAGAGAAATGGGAGATAGAGAGGTGGCTCTCTTGTGGAACCAACAAAGAGCATCTTGACAGTTCTGGAGCAGCATGGTTCAGTCCGAAGGGCCCTAGTGGTATCCCAGAGATACCTGGGGGCAGGGGAGCAGACATATAAACAAGTGTGGCTATGGGCTAAAGCTCCTCATTTACGTATTTGGAAATTCTTATTAAATATTTTGAGGCAAGATTTAGACAGGTAAAAAATCATTTGAAAACTGTATATTTAGGGAATGACGTGTGGTCACGATGCGGATCATCAGGCAGTGCGCTGGGTCAGGAACCACGACGGGGGATGGGGAGGAGGAATAATGTGCTTGCATCATAACTGTCCTGGACTTAGACTGATAAGAGACCCATTACCCTATAAGACGAGAGAAACAATACCAAAACCAAGAGTGTAGAGTGACAGTTCTGCCATTGCTGCTCACACTCCTCTTTTCAGTGTTGCTTCACTACCAGTATTCATAGTTGAATTTTCTAGCCACTAATTTGCCGGTTAGCACTGAGGCAAACTCTTTAATGCTATCATCAAAACAAAACTGAGTCAAAATCCCTGACCTAAGGCCACACAGCTCTGCTACACTGCGTATGTGTTACACAAAGACCCTGACCAGGGAGACATTTAGGAGGTAAAATTCAGTTGGCACTCAGCTCACCAAGCCTTACTCCCTGGCTCAGGAATCAGTCTTTACAGAAGAAGCGGTACCCTTTTCTCACTAACACAAAGGCATACCATACGGGCTGTGACAACCCTGCCCTATGCAACATTCCACCCCGAACACAGTAATGTAATTTCCTGTAAATTTGGGATATTATTCCTTGTCATATAATAGCGTGAGCATATGATTTGTTATTATACTTCTTACATCTTAATACTGTCCCTGACACATAAAATATACTCCCTAATTAACTGTGGATTCTTATTGAATGAATCTCCCATGTGGTAATTATTATTTTGTCTTTTGGGGGGCCACACTCGTGGCATATGAAGGTTCCCAGGCTAGGGGTCCAAAAGGAGCTGGAGCCACCAGCCTATGCCAGAGCCACAGAAACGCAGGATCCGAGCCGCATCTGTGACCTACACTGCAGCTCACAGCAATGCCAGATCCTCAACCCACTGAATAAGGCCAGGGATTGAACCCACATCCTCACGGATGCTAGTCGGGTTCATTAACTGCTGAGCCACAATGGGAGCTCCATGTGGTAAATTTAATTTACGTAATTCTCAATTTAGAGCTTTAAAAATTTTGTGTCGTTTATGGAATTTAAGAGTTTATGTTAAACACAAGATATTTGATTCATTATATGACTTAGATGAACCATATAAAGTATACTTAATTCACTCTGAATCCCAGCATCAAATTAGGTTGTTTTCTATTATGCATTGCTCCTCTGGATTCTTTAAAACACTGTGATGCTCCCCATTGGCATAGATATAAAATATAAAAGCCATAAAAATGTGATTTAGTCAAATCATGTGTTTGACTAAGAGTCCCTGGAGAGGGAAGAAGTTACTATGTGGTAGATTCCATGTCCACTTGAAATCAATTTATTTCACTTTAAACTTGCAACTACTCTTTGATTTAAGTATTCCATTCTAAAAAAGAGGTAACTGGGTATGAGAGAGCATAAAAGTGTAAAAGTCACTTATCTTACAAATGCCAGAATTGGAGAGTCCAATGTTCATTCAAGAGGATAATTTGTCCAGTTGATGTTTTACTGACACTGATGATACCTTTACACTGATGAAATATTTGGTTTAGTTGGGAATTGCAGCTAATTACCTCAGTACTTTTCTACAAAATGAAAATTACCAATTTGAGTGATAGCATTTTTCCTCAACTAGGTGATCTTTTTTCATTTCCCTAAATAAATTGACATCGATTTGCACAGTCCAGAGCCAACGTCTAATTTCCCATTGAATTTAGGTACATGAAGTAAAATACCAAGACACATATGAACATAGACCAAGAATAATTATTATCAGTCCCCATCACTCACATAAAAATGGTTTTCTTTCCATAGCTTTCTTCATGCAGAATACCTGAGCTTTCATTGTTTAAAAATGCCTACCCCCTTAAAACTCTTTTCATCTATTGCCAATTTTTAGCTAAGTTTTTTTTCAAATTCTTCTCATAATATACACTTTTCAAAAAAATCTATCAATATTAAATCATGCCAGGATATATTTTTTATAAAAATCAAAGATATTTGGAGTTCCCTCATGGCTTAGTAGGTTAAGGATTCAGCTTTGTGACTGCTGTGGGTCCGGTTACAGTTGTGGCACAGGTTCGATCCCTGGCCTGGGAACTTCTGCATGCCAGAGACACAGCCAAAAAAAAGCAAAAACAAAACCCTCAAGGTATTTAAGCATAGCAAATGATAAAACAATCATTTATGTTTAGATATTTTGTACATGTTTTATAATATACATGAAGAAAGGTAAAAGAATTTAGATACCTCTCCAGAAATGTGTGAAGATTATATTCATATGTGTATGATTTCTTTGGTTTCAAAAAAGAGTTAGACTGCAATTTTGCTTGCAGTTGAGAATCTTTCTTCAAAAACAATAAACAGAATGTTGGCTGTATGGGATATATTTAAATGCCAAATGTGGCCCTGAGCAGGAAGCTTAACTATGAATAAATCCTGATATTGTGAAAAGCTGAAGAACTGGTAATATTAATAAGTTTAATTATTAAATTAAATGTCAAATTACCCCAATATTCTATGTCATGCTTTTCAAATTTAAGAATTAATTCAGTACTGCAATTACATGCAACTATATGAAGTAATCTTAGCCATTCATTTCAGTGGTTTTTAGCAAGTTTATGGAAAAAGGATAAAATGGTCTATTAGGTATATAGCTATATAGACATGGGTACCATGTATGGTAAATAATGCTTCAGTGAACACAGGAGAACATATATCCTTTAAAACAAGTGTTTTTGTTTTCTTAAGGTAAATACCAAGAAGAGTCTGGCTAAAGATTTATCAATTTTGTTTATCTTAAAATAAACAGCTCTGGATTTCATTGATCTTTTCCATTTTTTTTTTCTCGTCTCCATTTTATTTACTTCTCTGAATTTTATTATTTCCTTCTTATCGCTGACTTTGGGTTTTGTTTATTCCTCTTGTTTCTAATTCCTTTAAGTGTAAGGTTAGATTTTTTTTGAGATTTTTCTTGTTTCTTAAAGTAGGCCTCTATCATTATAAATTTCTTAAACTGCCCTGATTGTGTGATTTCCATTACACTGTCTTCCAGATCACTGATCTTTTCTTCTGCATCAGCTAAGCTGCTATTGAGTCCCTCTATTGTATTTTATATTTCAGTTATTGTAATCTTCAGCTCTGAATCTTCAGCTTTTAATATTTTCTGTCTCTTTGCTAAAGTTCTCACTGGGTTTTCCATTCTTCTGCTGAGTTCAGCGAGTTCTTTATGACCATTTCTTTGAACTCTATCTGATACACTGCTTATCTCCATTTTGTTTAGTTCTTTTTCTGACATTTTGTCTTGTTCTTTCATTTGGAATGTATTTGTTTGTCTTATCATTTGCCTGAGTCCCTGTATTTCTTTTTATGTATTAGGTAGATTTTCCATGTTTCCTGGTCTTAAAGGAATGGCTTCATGTAAAATGTGTCCTGGGGGCCCAGTAGCAGAGTCTTCCCCTTTCTCCAGAGCCAGCTTCTCTGAGAGTGTCCCCTGTGTGTGTGTCCTGCTGTTGTAGCTGTGCTGTATTTGCTGCAGATGTGACTAGTGTTCAGGGCTGGCCCTGATATGACTGGTTGTAAGGCACAGCTGCAACTCTTGTGGGCCCTCTGTAGTATATGGCCACCCTCCAGGGAAGGAGCCACTTTGGAGGGGCTCTGCTGTTGGCTGAGGCTGCCTGCTCTTTGTGACAGGGTTGCAGGATGCTTTGGAGTGCTGGCAGTGGTGGGTCTTCAGGTGAACAACAAGGCAGGGTAAGCAGTGTCAGTAATGTAGATGGCGAGATTCAGAAATGGTGCCCTCCAGGGCTGGGCCAGATATGTAGAAGGTAAGCAAGACAGACAAACAAAGAAAAATGGCACCCACAACCATCACCTAGATGATGATGTTCCCAGAGAAAGTTCCAATAGGTCCCTGTTCCTCTAGTACAGGCCCTAAATTGGTCAATGACTCTCCCTAACATATGACCCAGGCACTCTCTGCACTGGGACTCAGAGTGAGTGAGTTTTTCTAAGCGCTATTTAAGGGCAGAATCTTGGTTTCCTATAGCCCACTGGCCCTCCCAGACATAAAACTTGCTGGTTTTAAAAGCCAGATGGAATGGGGGACTGTCTTCCTGGGTACAGGTTCCCCAGGTTGGTGGGGGTTCAAAGTAACATTCAGACCCCACATTTCTCAGGGAGGACCTCCTTGGCTGTGATATCCCTCCCACCTGTGTGTCCCCCCTGTGAGAAGATGTGGGTCCCAGACAGACTGTGCTCAGCCACTTCTACCTGTCTCTTTATACCTGGCCTTTTCTTTATTTCCTTAGTTGTGTACAATATTTTATGTTAGTCTTCAAGTCATTCTCAGAGAGAGCTGCTCTATGTATAGTGCAGTTTTGGTATGTCATGAGAGGAGGCAAGCCAGAGATTTTCCTATACTGCCATCTTGTTCCCCTCCCTTAATATTGCTTTTGGGTATAAAAAGACATTGATGAGTTGGTTTAAGATTCTCTGAGCTCCTACTATGGATGACAAAATCATCATGGCAACCAGGTAGTACTTTCATAAAGAGCATGTCCTTTCATGAGACAAGGGAAGAAATTCCACAGAAAAGACAGTATATAACACACACATGGAATTTGTAGAGATAAAGTTAAAAAAGCAAATAAAACTAAATAAAACTAAGCTGCATCAAACAAACAATGGGATCCCACAAAAAATGATTTTAAAGAATATACATTATTTAGACAATTGGACTAGAATTTATATAGTTGTGAGAAGCAATGGGGCTAAGGTTGGAAATAGCTGTTGAAATCTTGAATGGCAGAATGTTATATGTTTATAGTTAATTTGATATGTAAAGGGGTCAGGAATTAATTTGACTATGACTAGAGCTGCTCTGGCAGTCCTTGTGAAAAGGAAGACTTGAAGAGGAAGAGCCTAGAAAGGAGAATGATTTGATAGCTATGCTAGGAATTCAGGATCAAATTAATGAAGATCTAAACTGAGATGACAAAGGTGAGAAGAGGATGGAGAAGAGAAGAAGCATTAAAAAAACAAAATACGAGGTTTGTCTGCGTGTGTGTGTGTGTGTGTGTGACAGAGAGAGAGAGAAAGAGAGGGAGAGAGAGAGTAAGGATAAAGAAAAGGATACACTTTGAATTTCAGTGGTATCAGTTCAAGAAGAAAATCATAAGGAGGAGCTTGTCTTTGGGGCGTCTAGACTGAAAACAAAACTTTGTATGATTTAGGGGCTCAGAAGAAGATGAGACATCAACTAGGATAATTATTTATTTCACGTATTAAGAAAACAAGGCTCACAGAAATGGTCTGAATAATTCTATGGCTACTAGAGAATGAAATTTTGAAACATGTTAAGCTTGACAGGTTCGGTAAAAGGGCAGTGAATATACCCCATAAGACAGTAGAATATAGCTGGTGACAATAAATAAAATATAGTTCATGGGAGTTCCCGTCTTGGCACAGTGGAAACGAATCCGACTAGGAATCACGAGGTTACAGGTTCGATCCCTGACCTTGCTCAGCGGGTTAAGTATCCGGCGTTAGCGTAAGCTGTGGTGTAGGTCACAGATGCGGCTCGGATCTGGCATTGCTGTGGCTCTGGTGTAGGCCAGCAGCTGTAGCTCCGACTGGACCCCTAGCCTGGGAACCTCCATATGCCGCGGGTGTGGTCATAAAAAGACAAAAGTCAAAAAATAATAAAATAAAATAAAATAAAATAAAATAAAATAAAATATATTTCACTGTTAGAGCAAAATGATCACCTCACCACAATAATAACTTTGAAAGAAACCTACTAAAGTGCCAGAAGTTGCAAGAATATTGCATTATAATTTTAGGAAAACTAATTTTCTTATGACACCTCCAGATTACATATTGGAAGGAAAATTTGGAAAAGAAACAATTTTAAACCTCAGAAATATTTCCTGCTGTTCTGTTACACTGAGATTAACTGCAAGTCACACAAGATGAACAGTACAAAATGTTTTACAACACATGGAAGGTTTCACATGCCCTAAAACAAAAGGCTATAAATGTGATATAATACACTCTACTGGAAGAATTTCTGAATTTTTCTATTATAAAGTAATTTTCTCCTACTGCAGCTTCCCTAGGAAAATGACAAGATAAATTAATTTTTTAAGCCATCATTTCAGGGAATGATATAATTATCATTTTAAAATTAAAAAAAATATATAAAACAGTGATGTTGCTAGTGACTTTCATGTTTCAGAAATGTTTCAATAAGTTTGCATACTGCAATTAGTTATGAAATTGCTAAAAGGGGCAAATCAAATGAATTTATAAATGGTAAAATTTACCTCCACTCTAATTAAGTATTTATATTTTGGAGAATGCTTACTTGTTTCAATAAATATAACCATATATAAATAATTAAATATTAATGTCCATTCATTTGTAAAATAATTCTTAGAACTTAATTCCCAAATATATTTAAAATATTTCTTTGACCAAAACTTTGACATACTTGGAATCTACAATATAATACTCAATTTTAAATTTTCTGCCACTTATATTGATGGAAACAAAAACTTGAATTTTTTTTGAAAATATTCAAAATAAATACACATTTCACAGTTAAAGATGCTACTTTCCATAAACTTTTAGCATCTCAAGTCTATGCTCCTATGTGGTGCTATCCAGATATATGTCTGTTGAATAGAAACAACCACTTGCCCGTCCAGACATTTTTGAGTATTGATGAATCACCAAAAATATAGTAAAAACAAAAACAAAACAAATGGGAGAGGGAGAAGCAGAAGGGAGAAGAGAAGTGAGGAAGAAAGGGATGGAAAAGGAGAAAAAGGAGAAAGGAAGAAAGAAGAAGTCACAAAATCTGATTTCTCTACCGTTGGTAGACAAAGTGAGAATAAAGGTCAGTCAACACTCAACCTATATTTTTGACTATACTAAGAACTTCACCTCTGCCCATCTTCACTCTCTAGAATCAGAAACATGATTCTTAAATGTAATGGGCACTAGTGGAGGATAACAGGCTTAGGGAATGAATATATGCACTGTCTCTGCTGTAGAATCCTCTGGATTATCCAGATTAATATCTTCTTTGCACCCTTTAGGTATTGCTTTTCTCTTCCATGTAACTAACCCATATCTACTTTCTTTGGGCTTGGATCATGGCTAGCTACCAATAAATTCTGCTTTAATTATCTGCTGAGTCATCTCCAGAATATTTACTGTTTATTAGGCAAGAAAATGTTTCTCATTTAAACAATAATGTACATGGAATGACAAATGACAGGATCCCGTGAAGTCCTCCAGGTACTGTTAACTTGACACCTACCTACTTTGCCCTCTGACAAGGTCAGTTAAGCTATCAAAAACTGCATTACATAATTGTTCCAGTGTACTACGGAAAGAATAAAGTATGTACTTGCATAGAATCATAATATAAAATAAATAAATCTAATCATATTGCATTGTGTTCAAAAGTTTTTATTTAGAAAAACATCATATATGAGAACTTCAGTTTTTTTAAAATTCATTAGAATTGTTTACAGTTCTGTATGTTTTGGCTTTATCTTATTTTCTTAAACTGTGAGCTCATTTGTCCTAAAATTAATTTTCATTGTTGATTGCTCTTTTATGTTCTTATCACTTATATTTAGACAGATAAAAATCATAAAACTGGCACAATTTTAGCACAAACATCAGATCCATCAAAGACTGTTTTCAAAATAGATTTATTTTGAGGCAATTCCCCTTAGAGAATATTTTAAATCAACATTCTCTTGGAAAATTTAAAGAAAAGTATAACTATAAAACATTATTATGACTAGTGATACTGCTATGCAAGTAATACTGCTTATTTAAATAGTTTGTATATTTTAAAATTTCACATTGCAAATATATACCATATCACAGAGAATAAGATATAAAACTTACTAAATATTTGTACTCTCAAAAATAGTAAAAATCACAGGTAGAATTATTAAAGATAAAAATATGTTCCATTGTGCTATGTCTGTCTTACTCTAAGTATAAAAATAATAATAATAGGGTGTTCCCATTGTGGCTCAGCAGAAAGAAATCTGACTAGTATCCATGAGGACGCAGGTTCAATCTCTGGCCTCACTCAGTGGGTTAAGGATCTGGCGTTGACGTAAGCTGTGGTGTAGTCTGTGGACACAGGTCAGATCTGGCGTTGTTATGGCTGTGGTGTAGGCAAGCAGCTATAGCTCTGATTCAGCCTCTAGCCTGGGAATTTCCATAAGCCGCGGGTGTGGCCCTAAAAAAAAAAGGCAAAATAATAATGGTAGTGGTAGTAGTGGACTTATGACCCATTTCCCGGGGCTAAGGAGAAATTTTAAATTACATTTTTTTTGGCATCTGGAACATAATATTAACAAAAGAATGCCCAACTATAAAAAAAAAAAAAGAAAAAACTTGCTCATGGTCCAGAGAAAATAAGGATACTTTCCCCATTCGCTGCATGAGATTTAAGTTTGACTGGCTATTGAGACGTTACTCGGTGAACATTTTCTCATCATATTTTCAGGTTTTAGGTTTAGTCAAATCAAACCTTTCACTTCCTGTATGAAAATTATATATGTATAATTCATCTGCATCTAATGTCAACACCTCATTAAAATTTAAGAAATTTTCTAATATTACAGTCATAAATACTATGTGCTATTGAAAATGAGCTGCTGATTTGAAATTTTTGCTACTTGCTAATGCTATACCTTCTACAGCTTTGTAAACCTTAATAGTCATCTGCATAATTAAATTTATTTCCTTTAAAAAATATTTACTTAGCACTATGTGCCATACTATGCTAAGAGAAACACAGTCAAACCAAAAAACTTTATAGTATATTGATTCAATAAAAGCATTTTTATTTTCTATTTTTCATTCCTATAATATACTTGGTATTCTTTGAATAAATACAGATAACCCTGGGAAAAGTAGGTTTCATAGTCCACGGTTAAAACCATTTTTCATATTATTTCCATTTATTTATCGTTTCCTCAAACATATATTGAATACTTGTAATATACCAAACATCTATCCTCGCAGGATAAAAAACTGAGAAGGGCAATGTCTCAGTCCTCAAGTTGCTTACTACACAGACAAAGAAACATAATACGTATATAAAAATGGCAATGTAGGAGCTCCCTGGTGGCCTAGCTGTTAAGGATTTGGCATTGTCACTGCTGTGACTCGGGTTCGATCCTTGGCCCAGGAAGTTCTCCATTTAAAAAAATGACAATGTAGTCATAAGTCTACACTATGCAAATATATAAGTGCTGTGTAGTAAGTTGAATGAATACGTGTATTATATACACAAGTATATATGTATAATATATATATACATAATATATATCAAGGATGAAATAAATTGATTAACTCTGTTTGGGAACCATCACAAAAGGTTTTGGAAAATATAATAATTCACCAGGATGTGTAGTTCAAATATCAGCTGTCTAGTCTTAAAGATAATATATAATTTAAAAAGAGAAAGAATCATGTCAGTATCTCCCAAGTGTATCATCAGTTGTAGATGGTAGTTAAATATGACTCTGGGAGTCCCATCGTGGCACAGCAGAAATGAATCTGACTAGGAACCATGAGGTTGTAGGTTCGATCCCTGGCCTCACTTAGTGTGTTAAGGATCTGGCATTGCCATGAGCTGTGGTGTAGGTTGCAGATGCGGCTCAGATCCTGCGTGGCTGTGGCTGTGGTGTAGGCCGGCAACTGTAGCTCCAATTGGAGCCCTAGCCTAGGAACCTCCATATGCCAGCACTGGTGGAGC
>PVHT020004943.1:7519892-7651262 GCA_004024745.2 Catagonus wagneri | reverse complement strand
ATGAATACAGAGGATGACTTGCAGGGAAGTGATACAACTATCCTTCTGCTTGTAATATTGCACTGAATGCCATTCACCCTAATCTAACTCTAAATTTCCTTATTCTGACAATGATTACTTTCTTATATGCTATAATTTATTCATTATTTCTATTTGATTTCAAGCCCTCGAATGTAACTTGCAAGGTAGCTGGGATCTTTGTATATTTTGTTCACTGATGTTTTTCAGGTACCTATAAAAGTAGCTGGCCTAGTATGGGACGTTGCTTAATCTTTTATCTATAAATAAAATGTATGAACTTTGCTAGTTTAGAAGCTAAGCTTTTGATTTATTTATATTTATATGACAAATTCTTTTAATAATCATAATTTTTTATCTGTTGTCAGATTTTCTTGGTATGTAAGCACAAGATAATCAAAGGAGATAATTTTCTTCGATATGCCACTATTTGTATAAATTATTTCTTGTTTTTGGCTGGCTGCATTCACTAGTATGTCTTAAAGAGAAACAACAATAACAATAGTTAATGTCCTTGTAATTTTCTTGGGATTTCCTGTTGTGGTTTGGCACGTTAAGAAACTGATTAGTATCCATGAGGATGTGGGTTTGATCCCTGGCCTCACTCAGTGGGTTAAGGATCAATGTAGCTGTGGGGTAGGCCAGAAGCTGAAGCTTTGATTCAAGCCCTGGCCTGGGAGCTTCCATATGCTGCACCTGTGGCACTAAAAAGCAAAATAAATAAATAAATAAATAAATAAATAAATAAATAAATGTATGTATGTATGTATGTATGTGAGAAATCTGGTCATTTTCAAGAAAAGCAAGGGCATTAGTATGGTAGGAGGAGAATAAATCATGAGATATTTTTGAATGTTTCATATTTGACTGTCACATATTCTACATTTTCTATTTTTTACTTGCTATTTGGTTTGGATATTTTCTATTAACTGTCTATTATATTTGCATCCCCTTACGTCCCTAATTTTATTTCTTCATTTTTACATGACACTTGAAATATCTATTCGCTTCTCTGCCTCCCAGAAATATCTACTAGAGCTATACCCTCATACCAAGAACTACTGTTTCTCTTAGAAATGTAACTGCAATTTATTGACATGAGAATTTCACTCCTTTAGATTATTAGATTATCTAGTCTTCCTTACTTCAAGATATTTTTGGTGCTGCTAAATATTTCTTTTGGCATTTTGCCAAATTTTTTTCCATAGGTGCATTAGTCTGCCCCCAGGTATTCCATCTTCTTGGAAATGAAAATTCTAATATTATATATATATATATATATATATATATATATATATATATATATACATACACACACATATATAATATGACTTATTTGATCAGTTTGATATCACACATATATATATGATTAATATGATCAGTTTGCTCTATTATAAACCAGTAAGAACAGAAGGAAGACCAGTTGGAAGACCACTGCAATATTTGAGTGAGAAATTATGATGATATCAACATAATCCAAGTTTGCAGAAGTAGAGATAGTGGCAAGTCATCAGTTTTTGAAGGACCAACATGATTTGCTGATAGATTTGAAGAGGTAAAAGAAGGGAATGATGTATGATTCTAAAATTTTGGCTCCGTCAACACCTGAATAAGTAGACAACAATAGCTTCCATTGGCTTTGGGAACACAGGTGAAGAAGAAAGTTTGAGAAAAATGCAAACAGTTTTCTTTGGGGATTATATGCCTATTAGAAGTTCAAGGGGAGTTACTGGATAGGCAGTTGAATATCCAAGTCTGGAATCCAAGGAGACTTAGATCTGGAAAAATCCTATGTAGACACTATTTAAAGCTAAAATATTGGATGCAATAATCCAAGGAGACCACACAGACAGAAAAGATAGCAGGACACAGAACTACGAAGAAAAGCACTTCAAGGTGGGTAAAAGAAGGATATGGCAAAGAAGATTAAAATGGACTATGCGATGGCTGTAAGAAAAATCAGGAGAGAATGATAATTCAAAAGCCAAATGAAGAAAATATTTTAAAATGAAAGGAGTGGTCTAGTGAATCAAATGCTACTGAGAATTTGATTAAAATGAAAACAGAAATTTGATCACCAGAGTAAGCAATGCTGAGATCATAGGATGACTCACTAGTGTACTAGAGACAGAAGGTTGACTCTAGAGCTTGACTGGGTTGGCTCGAGAAAGAGAAGTTTTACTTTAAAGGAGAAGAGAGAAATGCAACTAACAGCAATCAGGTTAAAGGGAAATTTATTTTGTTAGTTGGAAAATAATAACATCATATTCTCTTGCTGTTGGAATGGGTCCTATAGAGAAGTAAGAGGTGATGCTGCTGGATAGATAATACAATAATTGAAAGGGTATAGTCCTCGAGGCAAGTGGAGTTGCTACCCTTTAAGGAACATGGTCAGTTCATACACTATAATGGGAAAAGAACCAGCACATACGGTACATTTGCATATAGTCGAGGGATTGCTGGGAAAGAATGAGAAAGCTGGAGGTTCTTGAAGTGAGTAGATACCACAAAACAACTACATAAAGGAGCAGAGTGTGAATGGTTTAGTCAAATATAATAAGACAGTTTTTCACACTAAAGACCGATTTAAGATGAAAATTATTTTAATAGATTTTAAATCTCCCTTGCATTGCTGGAATAAAATTTACTCAGTTTTTGTAAAAGAAAATAACTTTGACAGTATCTAGTAAATGCTTCTTCTTTCTTTCTTTATTTTGCTGGTAATAGAATCCACTGTTAATGTTGTGAAAATGGCCATCAGACCAAACATGAGAGTTTTTTTATTCCTCCCCCAGCTAACTGTATTTTTATGACAGAATTCAGGGTAATGGACTATGACATGTTTAACTTTTAGTTATTTCTTTAAAAATGAAGATTCCTGTCCTGGATTTTCTCACTCTTTGTTCCACTGGCTGCAAATAGCAATAGCTGGTAAACACTGAAAGACATGTTATCATGGACAGCATAACTGTCCCTGCTAGGCTGTATCAGTAGAGGAACCACTGGTAACTATACCATTTAAAATGAAAGAAATATTTATTATGAGCCACAGTATTTTGGAGTCTTACTAGAAGTTCATCTAAATAAAATCATAGAATATTGCTTTTGTAAATTATTTGCTAATGTTTAATTTAAAATTTACACGTATAGTCATAAGCAAAATATAATCAATTTGTTTAGAATTATCAGTTGTGCTATTGAATTTATATCTTAGTTTACTAATATTGATGGATATTGCATATATTTATGTTCTGAATCACTGAACTAACGTACTATATATACTTTACCAGATATTTAGAACTCAGTTGTAGAAATACCTGTTCCAAATGCTTATTTTAAAATATTCATTTTGAATCTTCATATTTTCAAAAATAACTAGCCAATTTAAGTTTACTGGGTCAAATTTGGTTTGTTTTTGCTATCAACAATTTCCTTTAGGTTTTCTAATTTAATCTTATTATAGCTGACATTCTTTACATTTCTAAAATATAGTCTTTGCTCTTTCTTTTTAAGCTTGTTGATCCAGTCATTCAAGGAATCAGATTTTGAATTTAGGATTTCCCATTTTATTAATATCAGATAATTACCCCTTGTTTCCTTTAAAAAATGTATTTTGTGTCTTTTCTAATTTCTAAGCCACTAATTTTAATCTAATCTCATGTATTTCTAAATTTTAAATAACAGTAATTTGTTCAGAAATTTATGATGTGACTCAAATACTACCTCTTCTGTGTCTTATGTTGATGCTTTATGTCTCCTGTATCTGGGAACCTTTAGGCATTCTGTTATTAATATCACATGTTAGGGAGTTCCTTTTCTGGCTCAGTAGTAATGAACCAGACTAGGATCCACAAGGATGCAGGTTTGATCCCTGGCCTTGCTCAGTGAGTTAAGGATTCCCACATTGCCAAGCGCTAACATGCAGGTCACAGATGTGACTTGGATCCTGTGTGGCTGTTGCTCGCAGCTGTAGCTTGTATTCAGCCCTTAGCCTGGGAACTACCACATGCCATGGGTGTGGCCCTTAAAAGCAAAAAAAAAAAAAAAAAAAAAAAAGGAAAAGAAAAGAAAAGTACATTAGTAATAACTAACAGTTTTCATATAGATATTTAATTTAATTTTTTTTCAGGGCTGCACCCACAGTATATGGAGGTTCCCAGGCTAGGGGTCAAATCGGAGCTACAGCTGCCAGCCTATACCACAGCCACAGCAATGCCAGATCCGAGCAGCGTCTGCAATCTACACCAGAGCTCACAGCAATGCCAGATCATTAACCCACTGAGCGAGGCCAGGGAGCGAACCTGCAACCTCATGGTTCCTAGCAGGATTCATTTCCGCTGCACCACAACAGGAACTCCTCATCTAGCTATTTAGATCCTCCATAGTACTCAGATGCCAAGAATAACCAGTGATTGATGGAACTCATCTCTGCACGTTCATCACATGTTTCGAAGTGTCCAAGGGTTCTAACAAGCCTAGTTTTTTCCAGATTCTGAAACAGTTGTTATGATCCTCAACTGATTAGCTGCTAATCATTTGCAAATGAGAAAACATTCCTGTACCAAATTTCACTGTTGAGATGCAGCAGCACCACTGAGACTGTAGTAGCTCTTGACTTGTAGAGGTAGAACAGTTGGATTAGACTTTGTGGGCAAAAAAGTATGAATGAACATCTAAATGGCCACTTGGATTGGTAAACAGCCCCCTAGGCCTAAGCTACCACCATCAGTCACTCAGTCTATGACTTTCCACTTCAGTGGTTATAAGATGTCTTGCTACAAAAACACATTCAGCTCTCCTCTGTGAATCATTAATTTTTAAAAATATAATTTAAAACATTTTAAAGACCACATTTAATCTGGTTCTAAGGCCACAATAGCTAATGCTTTTGAAACTGGCAATCTTGATGTATTTTTGTAAGTGAATTTAAACAAAACTAGATAGATAATAGTAAAATATTTCTGCTATTCAATCAGATAGTGCTTCCATTAAGAAATAAGAAAATTAAAGTTCAATAAAATTATACAGCTATATTGATGATAACTGTAAATTTATGGATAAGAAGCACCTAAATATTCCAATGAAGAAAGAAAAATGTTTAGGACATAGTAACATAAAATTAATTTTAAATAATTGTAAAAAATGTACAAAAAACATTTTAAAAATGTTACTTCATTTTATTATATCAAAATGTAAATGTTACTAAAATCTTAATGTAAATAAAAGATAACAATTTAAAAACACTATTCCCTTACTAAAATGTATTACTATAGTGAATTTTTTGATTTTAAAAAATATATATTGAATGTGTAAAACTTTGTTTTACAAATCTTTTGAAAGTATATGGCATTGATAATTATAAATTGAAGGATTCCTAGCAAAATCTTGAAGCCATTCTTGTAAAATGCTATTTTAATCTTTTCATATTTTGCGTACAAAAGGAAGCACATATACAGGTGTCTTTTTTTAAAAAAATCATTTTCTATTGCTCTATTATTCAGAAAGATACAGAGGGATGTCTTACATTTTGCCTAGATAAGTGCTTTTTTCTTGAAGGTAATAAAGATTTTTTAAGTAAATTAAAAAGGATCTCATGTTCACAGGTTTGTCAAGAGTTAAGTTAATATTACTATTCTACTTTTACTACTATGTTGCATATTTTCTTATTTTGTTCACTGAAAATAAAATGCAAATGTTTCGTTTGGGGCTCTCTTTAGAGGTTTCTTTCCAAGATTTCATGGTAAAATCATTCATCTGGGGGCATAATATTTCCACAAACGTCTAACAAGATTTTACCATAATTTTTTCCTAGAATGCAAAAAAATGAAAATTATAATACCCCTTAGATGTGACAGGAAACAGAATTTCTTTTTGGACTGATGTTGTGGGAATAGCAAAGCCATTTTATGCTTTCAGGACATGTGCTGAATACTTGTTTATTGCTGTTGTTGTTTAAGAAATAAAGTTTAAATTTATATACTGAGTCATTATTATTTTAAACTGCTACATTCCATCTAATTTCCTGAAACCTAAAAATGTTTTAAGTAACAAAATAGTATATAATAATTTAAGATTTTTCTCATTTTGAATGGCTAAATCCAAAATTATATTTTAAAAGTATACAGCACACAAGAGAATGATGGCTACTGAAGTATAACTTTTCTGATCAAGCACTCATTTGTAAGCATAAGCGCTATAACATAAAGATATAGTAATAGGCCATTGATAAATGTATAGATCTTAAGAAACCATACCATAAGTCTTTTAGATAAAGTCAAATAGAAAAAAATAATTTGGTAAAAGTCATGCTGAGAATAAATATTTGAAATAATTTTCAAAAAATCAATGATAAAATTTTAACTATTAACTTGATATCTATATATGCATTTGCTGAAATTAAATATTCTAAAACAGTATGAAAACTGACTACCAAAAATTATGTCAGAATATTCTTCACTTGATTTACGTGTGGGTTTATATCACTTCTATAGATATTTGTTTAACAGCTGATTTCTTCCATTATTTCCTATGGATCCAGTGTCCCAAGAATGTCTAGAACTCGGTACTAAATTTAATTATCATAGGTGCTTGTGGTAATCAGCTTCAAAAGGACTCCCAATGACTCTTGCTTCCTGATATTCATGTCCTTGTATGGTCCCTCTTGTTTGTGGACCAGATTTAGCAACCTACTTTTAAAAATAAAATATGGCAAAATGTGTCACTTTTCAGGTCCAGCTATAAAATACTGTGACTTCTGTCTTGCTCACACACCCTCTCTCTGGCTTTTCTTGTATGCATCCTCTGATGACGCCAGTTTTCATGTCATGAGTTTTTCTAGGTAGAGACCCAATCACGAGGAACTAAGGGTTGCCTCTGGCCACCAGCCAATGATGAACTGTGTCCCTTAGTACAACAACCTCCAAGGAGCGAGAACCACATAGTAAGGAACAGTTACCACATAGTGAGACTGCTGTGCCTTCTAATGGGATCATACATCAACCACACTTTAACTGAAGCCTCGTGATGGACCCTGATACAGAGCACATAGCTAAGCCATGTCTGAATCTCTGACCCCTGGAAACTGGAAGATGATACATTTTTTTTTAAGCCTCTAAGTTCTGAATAACTTTGTTATTCAACAATAGACAACTAATATATGCTTTTTAAGTTTTGGCTTCTTATTCTCAGTTAAAAATCTATGAAAAAAACTTAGGTGTAACACTTCGGTGACCCCATTCCTCTCTGCCACTGTAACTTGGCATAGTTCATCCTCAACCTAATGCTTGGAGCAAGATGTATGTTTTTACCAGTGACTAGTGTTTAAGAACTAGCAGTTGCCTGAGAGACCATACTTCACATGCTTTTCATAGTTTTTTTTAGCCTAAGAGGCTATCAGATTTTGTCATACCATAGTGATCCATTTGCTCCATGTGTTGAAAGAAACAAGTTATTTCTAAGAAGCCTGTTAACTATATGCTATATATGTAATACAGACTCTGTTACTCTCCTACTTTAAAAATAATAATTTTAAGCTACGAACTATGTACTTGAATTCTAAATGTTGAACAAACTTTCCATTCTAGAAGGTCCTAGTTCTATCATAAAATGTTATTGTACTAAACTCAATTAAATCACAAATATGCATTTGTATATCAGCATGTCTCTGCTCACTAGAAGTCATCTCATACACAACGGTAGGATAGACAATTTCAGCTAAGAAAAATATCCTTAAATTATGCACTTATCTCATTTTATTTTATTTATTTATTTTGTCTTTTTGTCTTATCTAGGGCCACACCCGTAGCATATGGAGGTTCCCAGGCTAGGGGTCTAAAAGGAACTGTACCTGCCGGCCTTCGCCACAGCCACAGCAACGCGGGATCTGAGTCACATGTGCAACCTTCGCCACAGCTCACAGCAATGCTGGATCCTTAACCCACTGAGCAAGGCCAGGGATTGAACCCGCAACCTCATGGTTCCTAGTCGGATTCGTTAACCACTGAGCCATGACGGGAACTCTTGCCTATCTCATTCTAATATACCACTTAAATTGGAAGAAGTTTTAAGTGGATTTAAGATATAACATTTTATTGAGATATTTTTTAGTACTTGAAGATTGTGTTGCTTATATTGTTGAAACTAATCAATAGCTATGGGATCTGCTGAAGGTTTCACCAAAGAGTGAGGAAAGGAGATCTGACAAAGTAGGTATGAAGGTAGCCAAAGGAGAAAAACACAGCATTCATGAAGTTGCTCTATTAAATTTAATAAGGTGATATAGATGGATGGGTAGCTGGATGTTTAACTTTCTAAACAAATGTCAAACTGTCCTCTAAGAGCACTGTACCATCTAATATTTTGCAACTTCCCCTTTCAAATACATTTCAAACTCAAGAAAATTCACCCCTTCCTCCAAGGATCAGTTTCAAAGAATGTTCTCTCTGAGCATTTGATGGGATCCAATGATGTGTACCTACTTCTAGCTTCAAGGAGAAAAAGTCAAACCATATACTTTGAATGACCATTTATTCTAGCTGCTACCAAGGGGTATGGATGCATCTCCTCTCTCAAAAGAATATCTCAGAAAAATTACAGTTTCAGACATATTATTGTGGTGTCTCCAATATGCTAACGTTTACTTTCTCCAAGGAGGAAGTTGGAAAAATGAGTTAAAATTATATACTTAAGTCACATTTTTTTTCTCACCCATTATATTCTAGGTAACTCTTTGACAAATTTAACTAGGAGGTACATTTGAACTTTTGAGCTCAGAAATTTATCCAGCTTCTCCCTTTTGTTCTTCATGGCATTTGTAAGTTATTATATATATATATATATATATATATACACACATATATATTATAACTTATAAATATATGTCTGTCCATCCGTCTCTCTGTCGACCTACCTACCTACTATCCTACTAAGAATTCAGACTAAAATCTAAATACAGTGTGTTAAATACTATTGCTCAAAGTGCATAATTATTTGCATTATGTTTCTGGGGAGAAATTAAGACAGGGTTGCTAGTTTCTCTACCTGTAGGAGGATGGTATTTCCTCATGTTCTACAATCTAGGAGTGGCCAGAAAAAGTGTGTGTGTGTGTGTGTGTGTGTGTGTGTGTGTGTGTGTGTGTATTTGCCACTTCAGAGTTGATGCTTTAAGAAGCAGTGCTGCTTTAAGAAGCATTTGCCATATGTTTTATTCTCCAAGACCTACAGTGTTTTCAATATGGGCTGCTCTGCTCATCACAAATACGGAAAAAAGATGATGTGGAAAGAGCAATATCTGACCCACAATGAACACCTAATATTAAAGATAAATATTAGTTTTTATAAGCTGATGAATTTAGAAGTTTATTACTACAGCAAACTATAGCTTATTTTGAATAATGTATATTTTAAAAAATAAATTTCACAGACTTCCCTTTTTTATAGGTCAAATACAAATTAGCAATGAAGTATTTTAATTTTCATTATATTTTCTGCAAAACCAAAGATAAATTAATATGGTAAAGAAAACAATACACCTTTCTTATGTATATTGCCAACACTGTTGAAATATTCCACCACTGCGTTACTAATTATTTTTTCAGTTATCATGAATTGTATTCTCAGAAAACTACAAATCACTCAGCCAGGATTTCCTTTGTGTCTGTGTATTTAGTATACCTATCGTTACTCAGCTTTAACAGGACCTAGTCATGTCCACGACCTTGTTGATTTTTATAGATATAAAGAAATACAAAGCCCTTAACATGGAACTACTCAATTACAAATAACAGAATTCAAATAATAAAGGCACAATGAGGACTAACTAAGCAAATGAAAAAAAAATGAAGTGAATATTAATCAACTTGGGAAGTACCAAGTAAATTATTTGGCCAAGGATTTCTCTGGGTAAGAGATCAACAAACTTTTTCTGTGAAGAGTCACACAGAAAAATCTTTAGCCTTTGAAGACGATATGATAATCTGCCAATGTACTATGAAATCAGCTGTAGACAATACAATTGGTCACAATAAAACTACATAAAAACATAGGCAGCTGGTCATATTTAGTCTCAAGGGCTCCACTTTGCCAGTCTCTGTTCTAAACAGGTATCCTCTGTATATTGGCTTCAAAAACATTGAATACCTAAGGACTTTTATTTCTAAATTAGTCTGTGTATCAGTAATTTCAATTCCTCATTTTAGGTAAGTACTATAATGTTTTCATAAATTTACTATTATCATTCTATTAATGATTTCCAACCTAATCTATTTGGACCATTTTCAACACACACACAACACACGCAAATATTTTTTTTTGAGGTGAATGAAGCTTATATATTGATTTGAGATCCATTTGATTTGAAGAATTTCCTTAATGGTTATTCACAAAAATATGCGTATATAGCAATTATTTTATTTACTCAAAATTAAATTAGCAACTATCTACAGATAGGTGATTTGAGTTGAAAAATAAAATTCAAACTAAACTTGAAAAATAGCTATCATTGCTAAAGGAAGACTATTTTTCTCAGAAGTTGCTCTTGTTTTAACATTTAAATATGTTTAGAGCTTACAGAAATCTTAATAACACCTACAAATATTTCTGATTATGGAATAAATTATCAGCTATTAAACTTATGGCATTTATTGCATGCAATGGGATTACCTTCATTGCAACTATAATAAAAGTTGTATCACAATAAAAGGTATAGTAGCATAAAATAAATACAATGTTAAGCAATCATTAATTTTATTTAAATTATTTATATCTTTCAGTGCATCCTTTATGCTTGTTACTAGCTATAAATTAAGTTACATGTAATTAATTAATATTGAAGGTAAAAATAAATAACCACTTTTCTTATCAACAACAACTTTTTATGTTGGGCCCTTATTTGTTTTTTCTCCAAATGTTTTATTAGCAATTTAAAAAGACAATAGTAATTCACATAATAATCATTGTAAAAAATTTGTGTAAAACTTGGAATTAATATTAAGTTTTCAGGCTAATTTTCTTTTAAATTCTTAAGTTGCACTTATTTATCATACATTCAAAGTAATTAGAATACAATAATCTTAAAGCACCATTACCTTTTTTTTTAATAAACGTTACAGCATTTTCCTTAAAGATTCTCTTGATATACACTATGGCCAAACATTTCCAAAAGAAACTGAGAATTTATAGTCAGTCATTCAGGTAGAATTCCTGCTTAAAAGATAAGACTTTTTAAATGAGAGAGAGCAAAATGACTTAACTATATATCTCCAGGCCATTCACTTCAGCTAAATTTATATAATGTTTGTTCTTCTGCAAATATTTAAGAGAAAAATATGTGTTGAAAAATTAGATCAACTAATGACAACTGGATTTTGACTATGCAGTCTAACTTAATCATATTTATTCATTTGGGTTTTTTTGGAAAACTGATTTGAATCCGCTTGGCACACCTAACATTCAGAAAATATAATTTGAGGTCTTTTCCTTATCACTGTACCTACAAGTGTTCACAATAATTCAAGTCATTGATGGCTAGAAAGGCCCCAAATAATTATGTAATAAATTGAAAAGCTAGTGCATACAATTGAAATCATACATGTTATCCTTTAAAATATTTAGCTCTCTGATTCTAAAATAAAGGACTCATAATAAATATTGCTCATGCATTCATTTACATATTTTAGTGGTATTTATGATAATATTTTAAAATTGATCTTACAAATATTTGTGTAAAAACAATCATGTGCTAATTGCTAATACTACAAGGGAAAGGTATCACCCATAACATGACTGCACTCACTCAAGTATAGTGCATGACTTTAGAGAGAACTAAGTCCTATCATAACTCTGCAAAAGTCAGGAGGACACAGAGAAAAGGAACAACTGATTCAAGTGGTAAATGGGAGATGACTTCCTCTTTCAGATTATAGTTGAATAATCAGGGACTCTAATATATCTAATAATACTGCTAAATATATTTCATATTTGAAATAGGGTAATTTGTGTTTGTGCAATTGTTTTCAGGGAAATAGAAACTTTATTTTGGAAATGAGTTACCCTTTTACAAATCAAGGTTTAGTAACAGGGACTAAATTGACCCTTCTGCCTTAAATAACTAAAAAAAAAAAATAAGACAAAATACATGAAACAAAGGTTTTCAGAAGATAAGACATTAAACAACAAAGAAAAATGATTCCTGAATGATGGGAAACAATAAAGTTGAAATCTATGATTTCCTCAGGTTACTGCATTGAAAGAATTTTTAGGACATGACAATACTACCCATTGCTCATATAGAACTAAGAATAGTTCATTTCTTGTTAGTCAGACTGGAAAATCATCATTCACAGGGAACTGGGTAGAATACTATGAAGAATTTTGCCTTAGTAATGAGGAATAATTACCCAAGTCTAAATGCTGCTCCAGTCTTTCCTGTCAAATCTTAAAAGAAGGACCTAAAAGGATCACTGCTCCAGTCTTTCCTGTCAAATCTTAAAAGAAAGACCTAAAAGGATCAAATTGTTTCAAAGCAACCTAACTGTGCCTCATAAGAAAGCTCAAGAATATTTTTAGGAATATAAAAATATCTAGCACCCAAAAAGATGAAATTCACAATATCTGGCAACCAATCAAATATCATCAGACATGCAAAGAACCAGAAAAATATAACCCATAACCAGGGAGAAAAGGTAATGAAACTTAATCCCATTTGTCAAAGATGTTTTAAATATTATAAAAGGACATTAAAACAGTTTTTTTGTTTAAACTTATTATCCTTGAAGTTGAGGGAAAAGCTAGGTGATGGGTTGAATTTGTTGAGTCACGGGCTGTAAAAGATAGATAAAGTGATCTTCCAAAAAGAGAACTATAATAATAATGTATTAGTAGCAAATTAGACCTCTGCACTGCAAAAACATGACTTGTGAAACTTAATACATAGCAACAAAAAGTATCCAAAGTAAAAAACAAAGAAAAAAATAATTTAAAAATGATCAGTGCATCAGTAACTTAGGTGCAACATCAAAAGACCTGATAAACATGTAATTAGAGTCCACAGAGGGAAAAGTTGTGGATACAAAATATTTGAAGAGGTAATGTCCAAAATTTTCAAATGAATAAAACTATACCAAGATGCGCTACGTACAACTGTTCAAACAAATAATAAAGAGGAACATACTAAAGCAGATACAGAGAAAAGACATCAGGTTGAGGAACAAAATAGGGATGGCAGACTTTTTCTTCTCAGAGAAATAAGAGAGTAGAACTACATACTTAAGTCCTTAAAAAAACAAAAAAAACACCTAAACCCATAATCTGTATTCAGTAAAAATATTTTTCAAAACTTAAGATGAAATAAAGTATTTTCCAGACATAAGAGATGGAAAACTTCACCACCAGAAGATCTGCAGTACAACAACAAACGTTAAAGGAAATTCTTCCCATAGCAAGAAAAGGATACCAGATAGAAATGTGGATCTGCATAAAAGAAAAGAGAGCTATGGTGGTACATGTAAAACATACTAATAGGAAATTAATTTAATTAAATGTTATTGAAGGTTTCCATAAAAATAATAGCAATGTTGTGTGGGGTTTATAATCTAAGCCTCAGTAAAAGGTAGTTGAAAAAGCAGTATAAAGGCCAACAGGTGAGAGCTGGAATTACATTCTCAGAAGTTTTATACCGAACATGAAGGGATCTAGTATCACTTGCAGCAGGGTATAAGTTAAAGATGTATAACATAAACTCTAAGGCAAACAGTAAAAAAAGGAAAAATTGTAAAGAGAATTGCATATGGAAAACAAGCCACAGAAAGGCAAAAAAAAAAAAAAAAAACCTGAAAGGTAACGTATGTCAGGGTTCTCAAGAGAAACAGAAGCCTGTATACCTAAAATATCTAAAAGACAGCTATATTTCTTTTAGAAAGTGAGAGACAGAGATTTATGTTAGGAACTTGGCTTATGTGATTCTGGGGCCTGGCAAGTATGAGGTCTATAGAGTTGGGCACGGCAAATTGGAAATACAGGCAACAGTGGGATTTTGCACTCTTTCGTCTGAAAGCAAGCGAAAGGAAGAATTTCTTATTCTCCTGGGAACTACAGTCTTTTCTCTTAAGGACTTCACATAGTCCCACCCACAATAGGCAGGGTAATCTTCTTTATTCAAAGTCTACTAATTTAAATGTTAATCACATCTAAAAAAAAAAAAATAACACCCTCACCACAATATCTAGACTGGTGGTTTAACAAACAACTGAAGACCATAGCCTAGCCAAGTTTATACAGAAAATTTAAACATCACAGGGAACAAAGAACAGATTTGACAAGCAGGAAATAAATAGCAAGGTAACAGATGTATATTTAACCATATTAATAATCATAATAAATTTAAAACAGTAGAGATACCCTAATTAAAAGGTAGGAACTGGGAGCTCCCATTGTGGAACAGTGGGTTAAGAATCTGATTGCAGTGACTTCAGTTGCTGTGGAGGAGCAGATTTGATCCCTGACCTTGGGCAGCGGTTTAAAGGTTCCAGTGTTGGGAGTTACCACTGTGGCACAGCGGAAACGAATCCCACTAGGAACCATGAGGTTGTGGATTCAATCCCTGGCCTTGCTCACTGGGTTAAGGATCTGGCGTTGCCGTGAGCTGTGGTGTATGTCACAGATGCAGCTCAGAACCCGTGTTGCTGTGGCTGTGGAGTAGGTCGGTAGCTACAGTCCCAACTAGACCCCTAGCCTGGGAACCTCCATATGCCGCAGGTGCAGCCCTAAAAAAAAGGCAAAAAAAAAAATATAATAAATTAAATAAATAAAGGATCCAGTGTTGCTGCAGCTGCAACCTATGCTACAGCTGCAGCTCAGATTCAGTTCCATGCCTGGGAACTTCCATATGCCACAGGTGTGGTCATAAATAAATTAATTAATTTAATTAAATTTAAAAAGGCAGGAATTGTTAGAGTTGATAAATCATCAAGATCCAACTATATATCTTCAAATAACCCACCTTTATTATAAAGGTACACATACATTGAAAAGACAGGCCACAGTGACTCAAGTCAAAAGAAACCTTGAGGAGCTATATGAATGTCAGACAAGGCATTTTTCAGAGTAAATAATATTATCAGGAATTAAGGAAGTAATGTCATAGTGATAGAATTAGACAGAGGTACAGAACCATCAAGAAATCTTAGTGATACTAGTTGTTTATGCATATAACACAACAGAGCTTCAAAATACATGAGCAGCATTTGATAAAACTGCCAAGAGATGGGAAAATTCACACTGTAGTCTCTCTCACTAATTAATAGAACAGCTAGAGATAAAATAAGTAATGCTTTAAGAGACACAATTAGCGTGACTTAAAACCACTCGACTTTGCTGATATTTATAGAACATCCCACTCAAGAAACAAAATACATACTTTCTTCATGTGCCTATGTGATGTTTACGAAGATTATCATATTCAGGGTAAGAGACATTTCAGTTAATTTAGAAGATTCAAATCACATAAAGTATTTCCCATGAATACAAGGTAGGTAACCTAAAAATCAACAACAGAAAGATCTCTGGAAAATCCCCAAATATTTGGGAATTAGAAAGCAAAACACATACATGTTGCCTCATGATCTTTTAGGGAGTTTCCTAAGTGTGATCTGAAACCATCCTCTGTACACAGAGGAGAGACTGAAGAAAGAGGTAAGCTATTCCATTGCCAGGTGGCAATTTTAATAAGCCAAAGAATTTACACGCTTGTCCTATGTGGCTTCAAGAGAAGACAATCTCTGCATTCATCTATCAGAACCATAACAGTTTAGTTGGAATCCTTCCCCATATTCAGTCATATACACTGAAGACCTTAACTGGGTTCAGTCACATTCCTGTCCAGAAAGCCTCAACCCTGCATTTCTATATCAAGGTAATATCCTTGGAGCAGTTTCTGGAAGCAGAGAAGGCAAACAAATGCAAGGAAAGGGTAGGGATGAGGGGGTCTCCAATTGCTTAGACCTCAGCTTGAAGGTGAGCTGGAAGTTTATGCCTTTTTGATGGGCTCCACCAACACTACAGAAGGGGGAAGTGTTAGGAAGAAAGCAAACGGAAATCAGAAAGTATTTTTAACTTAAAAACACAACACATTAAATTCTGTGGCATGCTGCTAAAGTAATATTGAGAGAGAAATTTATAGCACTAAATCCCATGATAGAAAAGATAGACTTTAGCATTTTTAGCCTCAATTTAATAAATGTAGAAACAAAAAGCAAAACTAAACCAAAAGTAAGTATAAAAATATAATGCTTAAGATCAGTACAGAAAACAATGAGACTGGAAAAAACAAAGAAACAGAATCAATGATTCTTTGTGGAAAAAAAAATAAGCTGATCTTTGTGAATAACACTCTAGAGAGACTGATAGTGAAAGTAAAGAGTGAAAACACAAATTGACCAATATCAAGAATCAGATAGATAACATCATTACAGTTTATACACATGCTAAAGAATAAGGAAGTATTGAATAATTTTTGTCAATACATAATACAATTTAGGTGAAATGGGGGAAAAATACTTGAAAGACACAAATTACCAAAACTATTCAAGAAGCAGATCATCTGAATGGTACTATACCTATGAGTGACACTGAATTTACAGTTTAAAGTTATATGATAGAAAACCCCAAATCCAAATGATTTTATTGGAGAGTTTTGTCAGATATTTAAAGAAGAAATAATACCCATTCTATACAAACTCTTCAGAAAATTGAATTAAATTATACTTCCTAATTCATTCCATGACACCAATATTACCCTGACACTAATACCAAAGGTATTATAAGTAATTAAAACCTCATACCAATATTCCAAATGAACATAGATGAAAAATTTACAGCAAAAATTTAGCAAATAGACTCTAACAATATTTAAAATAATAACGTATATGAGCAATTTGGATTAATGCCAGGAATGCAAGTTTAGTCTTACATTATAAAATCAATCAATGCAATTTATCATATATATAAATCTGTGACTAATACAGAAAGAAAAACTACATAGTAATTTGAACAGCATTGTATAAATAGTGACAGACTATAATAGGAGTGGTGTAATGATAAATTGATTGTAATAACTAAATAATTTCCTAACAGATATAGAAGCAGTCACTTCCCATAGGGTCAAGATAGGGAAGAGCCTCTACCTAAGTTCAAAGACCCAGAATTTGATGGAGATGGCACAACTGTGGCTTACTGAACGGCTAGGCCATCTTTAGTTTACATTGCTGGATTTCCCTGGAAATCCACCCTCTGGAACTTGCCAGAAACCTGTACTACAGGGGGATGGAGAAGGCTCTTCATGGCAAGGTTTTTAATGGAGACACTCAGTTGCTATACAGGAGATAAAAAAGGGAAGAAGAGAAAACACAATGGCTAATATATGCAAGCAAATAACTACATATACAAGAAAACAGAAAATATGCAAAGTTACTACAGTCTCCATTTCCATAACTGTTCGTGAGGTCCTAACGCTATATCTATGTCTTCCTTCTTTTACTAATCTTTGTTCTGATCTGCTGATCTGAGTTCTTTATCTGGTGCAGGGATAAAGAACCTTCATTCCATGAGAGTTCGAGCCTTTATTTAACCATTATTATCAGGTATGGATGTACTAGGAAGTACCCCAGAGAGACCCAAGATCCAGATATAGTGTACCTTGACTGAATTGTGTAGAAGCTACACATTTTTCAGTTAGCAATCAGGAGGATCACACACACAGTTTAAATGCCATTTTTCTCCCTATTAGTAGTTGCATAAGGATCCCCAAATAACCAGGAGGAACTCTCATTTTTCAATTTAGTAGAGTCATTTTTGTGTGCTCTGGCTGGAATCATCCCACCTTGAAAATTAATATCTCCAAAGAAATAGAGCTCGAAGTTATCAGATAGGAAACCAATATGCTCTAAGTGGGTCCTGAGGTATAATATGGTATGAGCCACTCCCACATCTTGCTTTCCAGACCTAGGAATTCTTGCCAGAGGGAAAACAGTGTTACATAAGGAATTCTAATTAAAAGTATATACTATATCTATGAACAAAATATCACAGTTTTAGGTGGTTCTCTCCCAACTGCTTGTAAAAATGAGTCAATAAACCATTGTACCTTTCAATCAGGCCAGCTTCTTCAGCTGATGCAGTATATGGTAAAATCAAATATGAGCCCACTGCTATACTTATTTTGCTCTAAATGAGTTCCCTGATCATAACCAATGCTGTGTGAAATGTTATAAAACATAGGTGTCTTGGTCACCTGAGGTTCAATGGTTAAATTTCTCCTCTCTACCAAGATACACTAGCAAGTTAGAATGATTTGCAAAAGGAGACTAGCTATCTACTGAAAAGGGCACAGAGTTTTATTCAATAATCCTAGAGGTCTTCTCTGGAATTTTCTATTTTTGCTTGCCAGGGGCTTATATACCATGTCCATATGTCATATCTATTGCAAGCATTAATAGATCTGCTAAATTATAAGGGCCGAGTGGTAGAATGGCTTATGTTGAAACCTGAATATGCTGTGGTATCTTATTTTGTTCTAGTACCATTCATAAATGGGTAACTCTATAGATAAGTCAAAGTAACACGCTGAAATGTGGTATATATTACCTAAAAATTCCAATAAGGCCTACTGCATACTGTGCCTCTTTTCTCAAAGTAGATGATGAGAGGTGCAGCAACTTCTCTTCTCTTTGGAGGGGGCATCTTAACATGTTCTAAACCAGTGAAGTACTAGAAACTACACTGAAGAGGTAGGCTCATGAAATTTTAGAGTACACCTTCTAGCCTCTCCTTTGCAAATTGTAGTGTTACCTCTGTTCACCATATCCAAACCGTATAATGTCATTAGGGTATTAGACCACTTAGATACTTTGTGGAGATGATCAATATTATGACAAGGAGAAGAATTAGCACAGCTCTGAAACAACATTCTGGAACTACACTGCTGGCCCTCCAGGGAAAAGCAAACTACTTCTGGTGATCCTTCCAAACTGGTACAGAGAAAAAGGATTAATCAGGCCAATTGTTGCATGCCAAGTGTCAGGTGTTGTGGTAAGCTGAATAATAATCCCTCAAAGATGTCCTTGAAACTATAAAGAGCTTACTTTACATGCCAAAAGGAAATCTGTGTGATCAAGGATTTGTGATGGGAAAATTATCCTGAATTATTTGTGTGGGCCCAATGTAATCATAAGTGGCCTTATAAAAGATGGAAAGGAGGAAAAGAAACAGAGACAGAAGATTCAGTGACAGAAGCAGATGTTTAAGTGGAAAAAATGATGCAGAACAGTGCTTCTGAAGATGGAGAAATGAGCCACAAACCAAGGAAGACAAGTGACCTCCAGAAGCTGAAAAAGAAAAAGAACATATTCTCCTCTAGAGCCTCCAGAAAGAATATTTTGATTCTTGACTCTGCAGATACCTTGATTTTAGCCCACTGAGGCTGATTTTGAACATCTAGTCCCAAGAACTATAGGATGCTACATTTATATTGTTTTTAGTCGCTAAGGTTTTGGTAATTTTTAAACGTAGAACAAAGAAACTAAAACAGCACGTTGATTTGTTACAATGAAGATGTCACATCCACAACTGAGTATTAGGTGATAAATCCTGTCCAACTACTCTATTGCCCTAAGCCTCTGCATTTCCTTCCCCGAACTTATGTCAAGCTAACTCTAGCAATTCAGTCTCAATAACTGTAGTCTATTTCTGAGTCCAAGATTCAGTTAACCAACCAAGTTCTCTGACAGAGTCACATACAGCTGCACAAGCTAACATTTACTCCAGAATCTTTAGTAAGTACTCTGACTATAAGAATAACAGATAAAAGAACAGGTATGACTCCCAGGGTTAAGATAGAGCACTCAAAAATAGCACCCTGGAGCTCCCATTGTGGTTTAGCGGATTAAGAATCTATAAGGATGCAGGTTCAATGCCCAGCCTCGCTCAGCAGGTTAATGATCTGGCGTTGCTGTGAGCTGTGATGTAGGTCACAGACACAGCTCAGATCGGGCATTGCTGTGGCTGTGATGCAGGCCACCAGCTGAAGCTCTGAATGGACCTCTAGCCTGGGAACTTCCATTTGCCACAGGTGTGGCCCTAAAAAATATTTTAAAATAAATAAATAAAAAATAAATAGCACCCCCTCTTAAAACATACATATGGGCCTTGGATCCAGATGTTTTGGAGAAAGCAGAGTTGTGGCTCACTGGAAGGCAGAGAAGTTGCTATGGTGAACCGGAAAGTGGGTGCTGGAGAAAGCTAATCATGGGAAAGACTGATTTTCAGGGTTCTAGACACTCACCTGTGTGTCAGGGGAAAACTGCTAGGTGCTAGATGCTCCTGGCTTCCACACAAAGCAGAAGCCAGGCTGTGGAGAATCTGTAAGCACTGTAGGAGCCTGGTGCTAGAGAAAGTCCAGCACGCGTGCAAGAGTCGGCTGAACAAATATAACAATAACAGGAAATGAAACCCTTTATTCTTCAATGTCTCTCTACTTCCCTTTACCAACAAATCTTCAGTGTCAGGTGTTAATGGAAAAATATTTAGAGGTGTCAGATTCATTTTCACAGAGCAGGCAAAAAGGGTGAATTTATAGCTGAGAGACAATACATTAATAACTGGCACACTACATTGAAAAACTAAAAATAAAAAATGATAGGTTCATTTTAATAGATGCAGCTTATTCAACTCAGTTTCCAGTATTTTATAATATAAACTCTTGTGTGTAAAGAGAAAAACATATAGAATGATATATTCCATATATAATATAAATATGATATATATAGATTTTATTTAATAAACACATTCTGTCCACTCTTCATAGGATATTCAAATAAAATATTTTCAAGCTATTGTTATTCACTTTCCTAGCTATGCTATTGAATTCACAGCATTTGCAAATTCATAATGGTATTTCTTCAATTTGTTCTGCTATTTCTAGCTGTAAGCTCAATTTCAAACTAGAAAAAAACTGTGCTTATATAAGTGTTATGAAATTGCACTTGCAGATCTTCTGGCACATTTTTTCATAAATAAAAATAGGCATATTTCAGGCAGAATTCCAAAACATAGAAAATGATTGAATTTGATCATGAGGAAATCTCCTTTGGCTGAAAAGAAACTAATCCTGCATTCAGAAAAGAAATTTCCATATTTTAGATACTTATAAAAAAGCATGATACATCCTAAAATAATACAGAAGATAACAGCTATAGGAGACATGATTTACACAGCATATATACTAGTTCACAAGGTGTATATAATTTCTGACAATAACTTTTATTTGGAAAACCACAACAGATTGACCAATACTGAGATTAATTTTTCATAGTGATAGGAGATTATTTTACAACAATATAATCAATGTGGTTTGATTACTTTTAATTAAAAGCAAAAATCTTGCTGAGATCTATATTTTGCTCCAGAATATCATTTAAATATTATTCTATTATTTCATATACAATATTTAGACATAAATAATGAATCGGTTGAGGCAGAGGACTTTAAGAAAACTAGCTAGAAGCATCATTTCCTGTTTAAATAGACACTATTTTATTATATTGTAATGTGAAAATACTGGATCAATAAATCAGAAAACTTTGTTTCCTTTAAAGCCAGTAAATAAAACGTGTGACTCAGACTATTAACATTATTTACTCAAAATTGTAATCTGTTAAAAACTTGGGCAAACGTTTTGGACAAATGCATTGAATTTAAATAAATGAAAAGTCTAAAGCATGGTTGCCATCAATTCTTATATATTGTTATACACGTTCTAACCATTAGAAATTACAGTCTGCAAGTTTTCTCTTAAATGTCTCTCAGATTTTAAAGGAAAAAATACTATAAATATAATATTCTGAGAGAGAGAGATACTTTCTATTACATCTGCACAATAAAATACTAGGAAGTGAGGTAACAAATATATAAAATGTTTATATCAAAGCTGTTTACATTTAATAGATCTTTTGACTCCACAATCTTGTTTGCAAATTACTAAAGGAATATGGATAAAAACATTCTTTCTATTTTAATTAGCTATCACTGTATATTTTCCTTAAATCAGACTCTAATGAATATATCTGCATAGATTTTATTATTTTCTTTGTAGATAGTATAAAAGCCAGAGATTTCATACGAATAAGGAACTCAAGCAAATACTATGAATGCTGATGGGATTACAGATGATAGGAACTGTGAGTACAACTGCCTTTATTTTACCCTTACAGAAAGAAACTGTGAGCCATAGTAACAGGTAGCCCAGAAAGCAATGAAGAAAAAAAAAAAATGAGCTGAATGTCTACTTCACATTAACTAATCAAGACCGAGTCACCACTACAATCCAGGCAAAAACTCAGCTTTCCTTGATATTTGCTATCCAAAATAGAACAATGGAGAGACGACAAAGGACTCTAGGAAACTGTAAAGCTTCTAGTTAACTTTTTAATGTTAGTTTTCCCTTGCTTCCTCAAAGGTAACTGTAATTCAACATCTATACCTTCTTCATTTAAATGGTAGCAAAATTATTATAATTCCACCTGTTTTCTAAATTTGGAAATAAATTTAACCCTATGAGAAAAAAATGTCATTATTTTCCTTAACAGTCACATAAGCCCTATATTTGCAACTATAATGAAATCAATTTAAGTTTCTGCTAAAAAAACCTTGATTAAATATGAATTTATAACCCCCTCCCATTTTTAAGGGACTACAAGCCCTTTATTGAAGAATTTCTGAGAGTTCTAACTTCTGAAGCAGTTTTGAAATGATGTATTCCTAAATCTTACACAAATCTTTAAGTCTTAGACAAGCCACTCCTGAGTGTTACACATTTTGTGATAGAATTTATACGCAAAATTAAAGCCCAAGGTAACTAGGGGTATAAATAATTAATAAAAGTTTAGAAAGTTAAGTCAAAATATGTACTTCCTAAATAAAGTTATGTATACTTATTGTTGTATTTTGCCTTCTTGTTTATTTTCTTCTACATGAAGTCAAGTTAAAAAGTCCAGAATAGGAAAACTGAGTGAATAAAGCAAATTTGCCCCTGTAAGAGCCTCACAAAATTTTAAGAACTTACATGAAACAATTGGCCAAGGAAAAAAAATGCCCATAATTATACGCCAACAGGAGTTCTATCCCCACCTCAGTTTCAGTGTAAATTTTATCTACTGAAAAAATGCTTTGAAAAGCCAAAATTTTCTGAGCTTTCAAACTGGAAATAGGAATGAATTATTAAAGGAAAATTAATTAGAATATAATTGATATATTTATCAAATTCTTTCAAAGCCATCAATATTACAGTCTACAGGCTCCTTCACTTAATGATTTTAAAAATTTACTGTAAGGAAAAAAATGTACTTTATGGAGTTCCCTTCGTGCCTCAGCAGAAATGAAGCTGACTAGTATCCATGAGGACTCAGGTTAGATCCCTGGCCTCGCTCAGTGAGTTAAAGATCCAGCATTGCCATGAGCTGTGGTGTAGGTCACAGACGTGGCTTGGATCTGGCATGGCTGTGGCCTAGGTCAGTGGCTACAGCTCCGATTTGACCCTTAGCCTGGGAACCTCCATATGCCTCAGGTGCAGCCCTTAAAAGATGAAAAAAAAGCACTTTATGTATGTTTAATGAAGATAATGTTACAACAATCTTTTCTATCTTAATTAAATATTAATAATAGCTTGAGAGTTACTATGTATATAACTAAATTTCTAATACTATCTTAATAACTATTATTAAGAATATATATAGGAGTTCCCATCGTGGCGCAGTGGTTAACGAATCCGACTAGGAACCATGAGGTTGCGGGTTCGATCCCTGCCCTTGCTCAGTGGGTTAACGATCCGGCGTTGCCGTGAGCTGTGGTGTAGGTTGCAGATGGGGCTCGGATCCTGCGTTGCTGTGGCTGCGGCGCAGGCCAGTGGCTACAGCTCCTGTTAGACCCCTAGCCTGGGAACCTCCATATGCCGCAAGTGCGGCCATAAAATGACAAAAGGCAAAAAAAAAAAAAAAAAAAAGAATATATATACATATATTCTCCTATATTCCTTCTGTATATAAAAAATCATATATACAAAAAATTATACATGCAAAATTGTAAAGCATGTTAAATTATTTAATACTATATATTATAATCATGAATATATAAAATTGTTACACATGTTATATATGGTATACATTATAATTATAATGTTTAAAATTATATCTATCATTTTTAATTTTTTTTTCTTTTTTGGCCACCCTGCAGCATATGGAGTTCTTAGGCTACAGATAGATCCGAGCCTCAGTTATGACCCATGTCACTCCAGAGATGCTGCCAACCCTGTTGCACCACAGCAGGAACTCCGTACACTATACATAATTATTTCTTTATGTATATGAAGTTAGATAAAATTATAAAGTGTAAAATTACATATATAATATTATTTATTGATTAGGAATGAGGTATCTGATCTGAGAAGGTAATATTTCAGCACGAACGAATTTGAAAACCTGGGGAAGGAGAATTCCAGGTAGCACAAGTGATACGGGTCCAGAAGCAGAAGTCAGCTTGGCAGTGGTCAAGGAAACAGAAGGAGGCCAGTGTGACTAAAGCAGTATCTGTGAAATGAAAGAAGCAGAAAACCAGGATACAAAGATAACCAGATTTTAGATTTTTAGGGCCTTATATGCTGCAGCAAGGACTCTGGACTTTATTTTACATGTGATGGAAGGCTTTATAGGATTTTAAGAATGGAGATGATCAAATGACATATTTGATTTATATTTTACAGGATCACAGAGACTATAAAATATTCTACAAGTATTTAAATTGAAAGCAAGGAGAAAGGTATTTCAGGGGCATTTTGACTAGGAATAGCAGAGAAATTAGTAAGTTTTTAGAGTCAGCTTGCCTTCGTTTGAATGTTTCATTCAGATGGTACAATCAATGTATTTTGCCAATATAATATGTGATAAAGTTTAAAGATAACACCAAGTTCATTTGAGCAGATGATTCACATATATATACTGATTTGGGGAGGACTCAAGGAAGAACAGGTTTCAGTTTTGGATCTACTAAGCTTGGAAAACCAGTTAGACATGATCAGCAATATTAAGACACCATGCAAAAGACTCTTCCTGACCAAACTTTAACCAAGCTCTTCTAAACTTTCTTCTTGACTAGGCTCTGACCTTGCCAAACCTACATAACTCAATTTCAGGCAGGGTCCTATTAAGTCAGTTTGGAGAGAACATTCACTTTTGATATTGGATCACCCAATATCAAGACTGTCTAATTCCTCACTCCCCAGGTCATTTCAGATCATCCTGGGCTATCTTCAGCAAGAATCTTGTCAAGTCAGTTTAGCCAGAATCCACCTATACCCCTGGGATTTTCCCTTAGAAAATTTAACCCACTTCTCCTCACCCACTTACTGACTATAAATCCTCACTTGTCCAAGTTGTATTTGGAATTACACCCTGCTCTATATCAAGGTCTCTTTTTGTCTATTGCAATAGTTCATGAAGAAAACATGTTTTTCTTTTTCAATATCATCATGGGTGTCGTTTGTTAGATATCACACATTCGCTCTCTAGGTTGACTTCTACCCTCTTTACTTTGATCTGTGCCCTGACCTCCTTTTCCCTCTCTTTCTTTGGGTTTAGCTAATGGGAGACACAGCAAGAGAAGGGAGGAAGCAGAGAAATTATGGTTTTTATTATTTCTGTTTCTACCCACTGGGGTCATATAAGGCTTTCTACGCCCCTTGTATGAAGGTCACTGTTTTTGCCAAGACAACCCTCTACAGTACTCTCATCTTCCAGGGCTTGCATAACTGCTCCCTGCCCTAAATCTTTGTGGTATACGGATATTTGTAGCTGTATGGCTTCTTTCCCTCTGTAATTTCCCTATTATCTGTTCTGATTTTATCAAATCTTCAAATGATCCCAATCTGAAGTGGTGCCATCTGAATTATGATTGGACTCATTTGATATAGTAACTGATACTGAAAGTGGCCTCAGGAAGTAAACCCTCCAAACAGAATTCTTGGGTTAGGATGCTCATATATTAAATTTGCTCAGCACTTTCTGCCTGTATGGGGAAATGAAACAAAGGATATCTATGGTATGCAATATAATCATGATCAATCAAATAATCAACATTGGTAATGTGGAACATATACAAGCTGAGGTCAGCGTATTCAGTGTATTATGATAGCAAATGACTATGGGACTTGGTTGTTATGTTAAAAGTATTGCTAATAATTTTTTAAGAGTCTCCTGGCCTCTTAGGAAGGAAATATAGTGTACACCTAAGGAAAAAGGAAATGAAAAATCATGGATATAAAATCAAGACCTTCTGCAGAATTTAAAAAGGAGTTCATCTGTATAGCCAGGAACATCAGACTGAATCTGAGAGTGAGAGTTAGACTACCAGGTAAATCCCTACACGCCACACTCCAAATCTCCTGTGCTAAAACTGGGATGCAGATAGGGAAGAAAGGGGACCCTAAAATAAAGGGTAAGGAGATTTAGGTAGATATAGATAAGGCCAAGAATAACAAACTTACAAATTCCCCCAAACACCCTGAGCCACTGGAGGTAGACATACCTCCTCTTTTTGAAGGAACTAGTTCCTCTTCTACTTAAGGCCTTTCTGTGACTTCATCTGGAGAACTTGCCCCAAAAGTTGAAGCTTATTTTCCTCAGCATCTACCACCACCTTTTTTTTTTTTTTTTGTCCTTTTAGAGCTGCTCCCATGGCATATGGAAGTTCCCAGGTGCTCAGCAGTAGCTGAGCTGATGGCCTACACCACAGCCACAGAAACGCGGATCTGAGCCACGCCTGCAACCTACACCACAGCTCAAGGCAAAGCCAGATCCTTAACCCACTGAGCGAGGCCAGGGATAGAACCTGCATCCTCATGGATACTAGTTGGGTTCGTTAATCGCTGAGCCATGACGGGAACTCCTACCATCACTATTCTTATTGCCCCCAAGTCTTTAAAGATATTCTTCCTAGCATAACCTATCACAAGAGATAAAGATCTATCTGCGGAGAGAGCCTATATGAGGAAAAACGGAATTCCACAAATGTATTCTGTCAGGAGTCTGAGAAGCATAGGTGGAGGATACAGTTTGGGTGATAGAGGCAAGCTGGACAAAATATAAGGCTCAAATGGCCACATCCCTTGCCAAGGGTGTACCTCAGTCAGGATTTTGGATTTAATGGAATGGCCTGAACACCTGAGAAATGTTTAGTTTACTACATTAGTTAATTAAGGTCTGGACTCAATATGACCTACAGTTAATGAAGTTAAAATTTGGAACTTTCCTGGCACAGGTAGAAGACAGTTCTAAGGTTCAGGAAGCAGGCTCAACAACCCCGAAATCATTATCCTGCCCACTTCTCAGGTTGAGGAGGGACTATTTACAAATTTATATTTAAGGTGGGTACAAATTATAGGGGATACTGAAAAACCCTGCTGGTGGTAACAGAGGAGTTGTTAACACCTTCAGGGCCACACGGTAATGTGTGTATATGAAACAAGAGCTAACGAGATGAAAAACACCAAATGGAGAACTTTTTTTTTTTAAAGTAAGCTGGCTTTTAGTAAGCTAGACAAGCTAACAATGAGATATTTTGAAATGAATTATTTGCTTGTGGAAATTATAATTGCATTAGAATATATCACCTCTGCATTCAGGACTTGCTTTCTAAAACCACAGCTTCTCTTTCATTCCAGACCTCTCTCCAACCCTGATTTACACAAGATACTTGGTTTATTAACTTTAATATTTTACTTTCCATTTTGATTTGAGTTGCACTTTTAAATTCACATCTGGATTCATATCTAAAATGAGGATAATAAGAGTCCCTACTGCATAAGAAGCTTGTAAGGATAATACCTGCAAAGCACTTAGAACAGTTCGCTCAATAAATCTTAACTCTTATTAACACTAATAGGATTACATTCATGACAAAAGTTGCAGTATCAGCTAGGTCAGTCTTTTAAGTTTCACCTCAATACATCTTTTCACTTCATCTCCACATTTATATTTATGTTGCAATTTATGTCTTAAATAAAATCATATTTAGCTTTCCAGATATAAATAAAGTACCTTGGATGCAATTAATCAGTACTTCTTTTTATATTATTGGCATTATAATTATCTTTTTTATTGCTAAAATGATGTATGTATATATGACTGGTAACTGTTACAGAAAACCAGAGCTCAGCACTACATAAAGTGGAAAAAAGAGAATTTTTATTCAGGAACTATTATAGCGAGAGAAAGAGAGTTCAGTATAGAACTTACAATTCCACATACAGCATGGACAGGTGGGAACAGAGCCAAGCAGGGTGGGGGTGAGTGGACAGAAAATTAAAAGATAGACATAAAAGAATTCTTGATGAAGGTATGCTAGGATCACCAGATACTGCTTGGGAGATGTGGGAAATGAGGAATTTGATGAGACATCAAGGGTGGGGGACTCTGACTAAACTGAAATTTACTAATTTGAGCCATGCCAGCACCGCAGGGTGGATGTCAAAGTCAAGACATGGAGAATTTAGAGGAGCCTACCTAAAGTTAGGTCAAGGAGGGCATGTTATCACTCCCTCTTCTCATTCCAGTCAAAGAGAGGCAGTCTTCTTTTCTTTGACTAAGTCTATTTCTCATTGAGTTGTCTTTCATTCATTAAGTATCAGCTTAACTATATACTGGAACTTGGTAATAAAGGTTTTGTTTTGCTTTGTTTTTGCTAAGAGGTGCAAAAAGACATGCATTTTAATGAGGGGAGCTTCCACAATTTTTTTTCTTTTTTTTTTGCTTTTTTAGGGTCTCACTCCTGGCATATGGAAGTTCCCAGGGTGGGGATGGAATCGGAGCTACAGCTTCCAGCCTACACCACAGCCACATCAAGGTGGCATCCGAGCCACATCTGGAACCTACACCACAGCTGAGGGCAACGCTGGATCCTTAACCCACTGAGCAAGGCCAGGGATCAAACCTATATCCTCATGGATACTAGTCAGATTCATTTGCACTGCTCCACAAAGGGAACTCCTCCACAATTTTTTTTTTTAAAGACAAAGGTTAATAGTTGGGACATCCAGTTTCTGAGTCCAGAGGGCAGTCAGTTGAGAAGATTTCTAGATGTTGAGCTGGAGGCATCCTGAAATGGTGGAGTTAGTGAGAACAGCAGTGGCAATTCAGTGGATTTCCTGGTTTGCAGATGAATGCATTTGATGATGGCATTTAGTGTTCCACTGAACTTTCTGAGTGCCCCAGAGCAGTAGGCATGAAGGTAGCCCATTCATGGTCTGGTGTGGTGATTTTTTTTTTTTTTGGTTGTTGTTATATCAAGTTCTCCAGCTTCAGTTTACAGGGATTCAGGAAAAGGGCTATTTTAGTTCTCAGGAATGCCAAGTCAGGAAGATGAGAGAAAAACGAAAAATTCGAATTACTAGCAGCATGCATGAGACAAGATCTGGATCAGTTCAAAGGTAGACAAAAAAGTAAAAAGTAAAATAGCTTGCCTAGAGGTGAAAAGTACCTCAGAGAAAGTAAACAAGATTATAATCTACTAATTCACATAGGTGTGCTATAGTTTCCCATTGAATCATAAAAAAATTGTCTCCATAGTTAACCCTCTTTTCATTCCTGTTTACAAAATAAGTGTGATCATTAGAGTTAGCCTGATTTTTTATGTAAGTGCAACAAGAATGGTAACTGACCAGATAAAACTTTCAAAGGTTTTGCTGGAACTTGTCATAAAGAATTTCAGATTAGACAAAAGCCTCTTGAACCTAGGATATCACACCAAGAACTCACCATCAAACTTCCCCTGCATTACCTTCAGATTTGGGTGAATCCCTCTCCTCTTGAAGTCCTCCAAGAGCCTAGCCTTCCTGGGCCTGCCAGGAAGTGACCCTCCTTATTCACCTTTAAGGCTAGGAATCCTATAAACCAGGTACCAGGTTAGTTTTTCCAAGAGGGATTTCTAAGTATTGGTTCCATGAAGCTATCTTAGTTCTTTAATGTCATCTGGTCATATCTGATTTTTGCATTATTCTCAAATATGACATCGTGGGAAAACTTTGGTACTGTAACTGATATTTCCAATTAAGTCCTGTTACAAGGAGACCAATTCTTATTGAACTTCCACAAATAACTACATTTTAATAAGAATAAGATACTTCATATTAGGTTTCAAATTCTGGGGGGACCCTGAAGGCAGAAAAGTAAACATTTCATTTCCGTTTATAAAAGTACAATTTAATAATTTGTTATGAGTTATAGATAGGTTAAGAGAAAAGGGAAAAGGGTACTTTATATATAGAAAATAGAATATTAAAGAACTAGCAACATCTTATCATCCTTTATCAGTCCATTCAGTCCCATGTAATTTATTCTATTCTTCTTGATCTTCTGTTAGCAGTTTTATGAATCCATCAGATTTCTCACTGGAGTTCTGGAATTCCTTACTCGTCCAGTGGTATGTTTTAAGATTATTTAAACAATGCTATCAGAAGCCTGTATACCAGACACCTGTTATAGTCCTTTCCATGGGTCTCTAAGATAATCAATCATTGTTGAAGATAAAGCATTCTGGCCTTAGCTGAGTGCAAATTCATTCGCAGAAGAATCAGAATAAGACAGAAACTATTTGTGACAAAAGAATAAAAACGGCCATAGCTATGTCAAAAGATCTGAGCTCATTTGACAAGGAAATCTGGTTATTTCTATGATGTATTACAATTAAAATAATAATTGGAATTATGACTGATAACATCATACCCAATCTATCATGGACAGTGAGGCCATTGATAAATTTCTATGAAATTCATACAACTTATGAAATACTTATACTAATAATAACTATCCATACCAATATAACCTGGGGGGTTTGAGGTATATCTTTTTATGTGATGAGGCCTTTTATGTAATTCAACATATCCAATAAATTTGACTAGTTTAACATCTCTAGTATGAGAGAACAAATCCTTGAGATTTTCTAGGAGCCCTCTGTGAGACCTCAAAGTCAGTTTGAGAACAAAAAGGGTTAATTTAGAATTTGATTTTGAAAGTTGTCAAAAATGTCAAAATATATGACTGTAACAGGATCACAGATCACTATGAAAAAATACTTTGTTTCTCTTAAATAACTGAATAAATGATGAAGTTTAGCATAATAAATCACAGGAAATTATTCTAACTAAATACAAAATCTTAGATTCCTAGGCAGATTACTTAAAAGGTAAACAAAAAATTTTTTGAGATGAATAAATTTTTTATTCATCTTTTATTAAGAGCAGGCGAATAGTCCAAGAAAATTTTGTTTTTTTAACATCAAGAAAAACAAAGTCTAGTTCTGCATCAGAATACTACTCATTTATAAAACCTTATACATAAATCTATGCAATTAGCCAGCTTTGATCATGTGAGATGATTCCTTTTCTACGATTCCTTTCCAATAAAAGTTCTACAGTGTTTTTCATATTCATTTATTCATTTCTTTTCTTACATTTTCCTCTTTCTTATTCTGAAGCAAACCAGCAGTACCCTTCTTTTACAGAGAGCTCTAGGAAGCAGACAACTGTGAAATGTCTGTCACATACTAGGAGGTTGGTGAAGACTAGCAAGTTTTACAAATATAATATCTCGGTTATCACAAAAGTAAAAAAACTTAGAACTTAGCTACAAAATGCATGTTTATATTATACTTAAGTGCTGATAGCTCAGAAGACAGCTGTTTTTGTTAAAACTTAACTGTCAAAGTTTTACCCAAGTCATGTGATCTTGATAAGCATTTGGGTTACTTTCTATATTTTGGGGAGTTTTACCAACGTTTAGTTACTATCAGTGCTCATTTACCTCTAAGCCAATTTAAACAGTACTAGTTTAAATGATTTTATAAATTATTTTGACAAGGCTGTCCAGAAGTAGAAAAACACCAGCTACAGCAAAATGAAGACTTCTAAGATTTTCTTTTGCCCTAATATGTAATCTTTCAGAGGCTGTGAACCACGTTTTAGGTAAGAGACTGAGGGAACATGAGTCAGCTATCTGGGTAGTCCTAAAGCTCATATGAATAGATAAAATATCCAGTGTGTTTCTCACACTAAACAATCCTCACACTAAACAAAGAGGTAGGAAGAAAGCCTTCCCTCTAGCCCAATAGGTACATTTCAAACAAAGAAGTTTGGGCGTTCCCACTGTGGCACAATGGGTTAATGATCCAGCTTGTCTCTGTGGAGGAGCTGGTTCCATCCTAACCTCCAATGCAGTGGGTTAAGAATCTAGTGTTGCTGCAGCTGGCAGAGGTCGCAGTTCTGGCTGGGGAACTTCCATGTGCCACCCAGAGCCACTAAAAAAAAAAGAGGAGCCTGGGCTTCTAAATCATCTTCAGAGTACACTCGGCATCTTAAGAATCAGAATCTGTCTTTACAGCTGCAGTGGCCTGTCATTCGGAGCATCGGTTTAGGAGTTGGACTCACCAAGGGACCCACCATCAGTCAGCCAAGAGTGAAGACAGACGCTTCAAAGGTCTGCACTTGGGGTCCTGAGCAAGAGGTCCCAGGGACCAACAGTAAATCTGATCCTGTCCAAGTCAGGACAAAACAACCGTTCAAGAAAACCAGAGCTGGGTCATGAAGTCATAAGAACAGATGTTATTTGGGAACCAATGCAATAGGGCAAAAAAGACCTCAGCATAGAACTTAGATCAATTCCAAATACGATATGGACAAGAAATGATTTATAGACAAGGAGAGCAGGGTGGAAGTCAGTGGGTAGGAAATTATTGTGAGGAATCATCAGGGATAGCATCTTGTTTAAACAGGATTCTTACTAAAGGTAGCCCATGGTTATTAGATATAATCTGAGGGATGGGGTGCATGAAATACTGGATCACTAAGATATCATGGGTGGGGGATTCTGGCTAAAACTGGGCAGTGCAGGTCCAACAAAGACGAATGGCCAAGAGGAGCCTGACTGAAGAGAAGTTACAGAGTGGTCTTATTATAGCTCTAACACCATTTTGAAAAATGTCTCATTCTCAATAAATACTTTAATTAAATAATAATATACAAGTGCGTAGTAGGAAATCAGCTAAGATCAATAACAATCCTCAACATTCACCGTATCCTTGTACCTACAGCCAACAAAACAGCTTTTCATAACACCAACACAGTGAGGAAAGGAACATACAGAGAAGAGAAAAATATGGTGACTGTTATAACAGATTCTTTATAAGGTAGAATCATTATAAATTAGAATCATCAAGCTTGAAAAAGAACTAACTTAGAGGACATACAGTGCCAGATGTGAAGGCTCATTATAAAACTGCTGCACTTTCTACCTTGCAGTGTCGGTACATGTTTTAATGAATAGGTCAAAGAAACAGGAAAGCAAAAAGCAAACAATAAAATGCATACACAGCCATGGAACAGAGCCACCCACATACAGTTAACTGCTTAATGACAAAACCATCACTGCAATGTAGTGAGAAAAAGGATAGTCTTTTCAATGCCTGGTGATGGATTATTTGAATATTCATATGGGGAGTTCCTGTTGTGGTGCAGCAGAAACAATGGACTAGTAACATGAGGTTGACCTCACTCAGTGGGTTAAGGATCCAGCGTTGCCCTGAGCTGTGGTATAGGCTACAGACACAGTTTGGATCCTGCATTGTTGTGGCTGTGGTGTAGGGCAGCAGCTGTAGCTCTGATTTGATCCCTAGCCTGGGAACTTCCATATGCTATGGGTGCAGCCCCAAAAAAGACAAAAGTCAAAAAAAAAAAAAGGAAAGAATATTAATATGGGAAAAATAATCTTGTTCAATTCCCAATGTATCCTAGATATAAATGTAAAATGTAAAACAAAGTTTTGAGAATACCATGAATTCAGAATGAGTAAAGTTTTTTGAAACAGGGTGCTGATAGTGTTCTATATTTTAACCAGTTACACAGGATACTAACATTAAAATTATGTGCGAATGTACAGTGTCCTGTAGCTATTTTATACTTTGAAATAAGATTGTCAAAAAGTTAACAGGAGTGGAACTTTTCAGTGAAGGACTTCTGGTGTTGAAACCTCACTTAGGCTAATTTGCTTATAATTAGAACCCTAGGGCAATAATTATTGCTATAATAACCACACATTTTAAGAACACTGTACTTAGAAGACGTAATTATTTTTTGTTTTCAATATATTTTACAATAGCCATATCATTGTAACTTAATCATCTAAATAATTTGACTCTAACTCACTCCTATTTCTTCTCCAAAGCCAATTTATTAGCATTCATCTTTGTGCCTACTTTTGAGTTTCCTATGATATTTCCGAGAGAGAAGTACAAATAATTCAAGCGTGTGTGGACACTGCAAGGGCAAATATAAATTAAAAATAAGAGGCTTAATTCTCTCAGTTGAAAATAAGGGAAGACACTCCCCTTCCTCCGTTTTCTTTTTTAGAAAATTTATGACCACTTTTTCTTTTCTCTTTGAAATGTATGCAAAGTCCCTTAAAAGCTGAATAAGGCTTTTGTCAGCATTAGGACCCAGGAATGTCTTTGTCAAGGACCTGGGAAATAGGTCTTTGAAAGGTAATCCAGGAAGGTACTGCCCTCTCTCTCTGTTTTTGTCAGAGTAGGAAACTAAATTTATGGACACCTTACTCCAAAACTGTCATAAAGACATAAGCTTATTTTTCCTGTGGATAAAGTCAATTAGCCAACACCGATTGTCACCCACTTACTAGGTCAATTTAGGATAAACTGTGTATGATGGCTGATGCTGGCAAATCTTACTTATGGGCTAGTTATCATTTATTTTGAAAATGTGTGTGATGGGTTGTATATGCTTGGCTATTTAAAGGGTACTGTTTTTGCAATCTTGGCAGCAGATTGCCTGTGATGGGCATTGCATTCTGGTTTAATGGTTTAGCTTTTTTTTTTTTTTAAGGGCTGCACCTGTGGCATATGGAGTTTCCCAGGCTAGAGGTCCCATTGGAGCTGTGGCCGCCAGCTTATGCTACTGCCAGAGCAACACCAGACCCGAACCACGTCTGCGACCTACACCACAGCGCATGGCAACACTGGATCCTTAACCCACTAAGAGAGAGAGGCCAGGGATTGAACCTGCGTCCTCATGGAGGCTAATCAGATTCATTTCTGCTGAGCCATGATGGGAACTCCCTGGTTTAATGCTTTTTCAATAATAAAGTTGTTTCATTTTCTTCTACCTTTGTGGAGGCTGTTTCATTCTCTCCTACCTTTGTGGAGGCTATCAGGGATGGGAGGAGATTCAGTTTTTAATTATATTTCCCCAACAGCACGTTTCATTCAAATCATTCCTCAGATAACTATTTGTCCTTTATTTTATACCATCCATTAATGTGAAATAAATTCAAGGAAATTTTTTTTTTTGATGGAAGGCAAATATCAGATTAAAATCCATGGTCAAATAGTATACACATGTTGAAAGTTACAGCACACTACTTTTTCAAGTACCTTACTTTGAAGGATACAGGGAGAGGTATATTCATAATTGTTATTTTCATTATATTCTATGAGATTTCACATTTTGTTTAACTTTATGGACTTTTGAATTACAAAATATGAAATGCTACCAGTAAAAACATCATAATATGATATCAAGTAAAAAAAGACAAATTTTGTCTTCAGATAGAAATAATTGTTATTCTGAAAAAATACTTTCATTTCAAAAGTTTGCTTTACAGAAAACCCTTTAGAATAGAGTGCCCAAATACTACATAGCCAGTTTCCTCTGTTATTGAATTATATTGTAATACATTTGTCACAGTTAATGTACCAATGATAATTATTTTTAATGAATGTTGATACTTTATGCAGAAGTTCTTAGATTTTACCCAATGTACTTTTTCTGATCTAGGATACCACACAAACTTTATTTGCCATGTCACCTTAGGCAACTCTTGGCTTTGACAATGAATTATTCTTTGCTGTGTTTCGTGTGTTTTTAAAAGGAATAAAATTACAGAATCACTTTCATTTAGTATTTTTATAGAGAAAGCAAAACCCCACATTGTTGCATCATTCCTGAGGACTGAATGCTTGTGTTCCCCAAGTTCAACTGTTGGAGCCTACTCCCTAATGTGATATGGGGTCTGTTTGAAAGTGGGTGGTATCTTTGTGAGGTTTGGATGAGGCCATGGGGTTGAGCCCCTATGATGGAACTGGTGCCCTGTTAAGAGGATTAAGAACTTAAAGCTCTCTCCCTCCACCATGTGTGGGCAGTGAGAAGACAGTCCTGTAGGAAGAGAGGTCTCACCTGATACTAATCTGCTGGCACCTTGGCCTTGGACTTAGCGGCCTTCACAATGGAGAGAAATAAATGTTGTTTAAGCCACCTAGCCAACGGTATTTTTGTTATAACAGTCCTGATGAAGAAATCATCCACTCTCCTTTTTGTGGCATCCTAAGTTCTTAACTCCACTGAACAATTTGTTAATTTTTAAAAATAGTATCTGCTGATACTATCAAAGAAATTCACAATATTTGATTTTTAAAACCTGTACATGGTAGATACTCACCATATATTAAATAAACACAAAAAATACCAAAATTGAGATAAACTGCTTTATACTGGTATAAATATCATTTTAGTAAGGCATGACAATTTTGTATTCTTTCATGTGGTAATAATTAAATTCATAGAATTATTATTTCAGATGTGCAATTTCCAAGCCAAGTTGACTTATAATGACTGTTGCATAATTATGAGCACTGTTTCATTGCAACCTTCCAATTACTTTTAACTAGAAATGTGGTTACTGAAGTATATTTTTTTCATTCACTGTCCAGATTTTTACATCATTATCCCCAATACACAAAATGCTTGTTGAGCAAAGGGTAATCTTCAGCTAGAAAAGCAATGAGGTGGATTTTTATCTGAAATATTCTTCTAGCAAATGATTTTAAAAACATTTTAGAATTTTATTTGAAGTCTTTACGCCTAGTGAAATACAATTAGAATCAATGTTTGTTTCATAGCATTTCTTCTGAGAATACAACATTCTGACTGTGAGAACTATTAGAGATAGAGCATACTACCATATACCTGATGAATGCTTATATGTCACTTGCAGGTAGTTTTGAGCTATACCACTTATTTTGGACAAGGGATTGAGGGCAAAAGGGATGGAGATATATAAGTACTGTTCACTAATTAATTTGTCTGCTAGTATACAGCTCCATTGGATAGGCATTTCACAAATACTAGAAAATAATTGCGGATTTTCCACCAGTGTTATTGGAATAAAACAGACTGTGCTGTGGTTTGGAGGTAAAAGATTAACCAAGAGATCACTGTCACATAACAAAAGGTAGGTATATTTCTTGCTAGGGTAAAGTCAGATGTGGTTTTGCAGCTTTCTTCCTTCTTGAAGCTACTCCATCTGGAACACATGGCATTGAAGGACTTCTCTAGGAAAACAAGGGATTTATACAAGAGGGATCCCAGCTGGCAACTGCCTCAGTGTGTGGAAGCAATATGCATTATTTGTACTCATAGACATGTTTGATATTTGAAGGTCTTTTCTTGAGACGTTAATGCCAATCATAAAAGCAATGTACTGTTACAGAGTCCAGTCTCGTACAGTTCTCTGCACAACAGGCCAGTAAGTAGTGAAACGAGTTTTGGGGGCAAGTAATAGTGACTTTATTCTGAAAGCCAGCAGAGTGAGAAGATGGTGGATTAGTGTCCCCGGAACCATCCTCCTGGAGTTAAAATTCAGGCTTCTTTTATACTAACAGGGGATGGAGGGTAACATTCTGGTTCTGGCCAGACTCCAGAGGGGATTTGTTAAATTTTTCCCTTCCTGCAGCCATTCTCAGGTGGGCTGGGCCAGGGTGTTTCTTATGAGGTAAACAAAGGTATTTTAGCTTAATGCTCATTAGCTGGGAGGAAGGGTAACCAGAAATGGGCCATCATGCATAATTTAGGTTTATAGACAGCATCTCTCTCCTGATTAATTTGTAATACAATAAAAAGGTTCTTTCCTATTATACTATTATGGGAATCCTAGATAGTGAATATTTACACTCAGAGAAAATCTAGTGGAATCATTTATAGCATTATTAGCTCAACAGTTAGACTGAGCATGCTAAAATATCATCAACTTTACTTATTGGCTTTGCTTGTGGTCTCTTTAACAAGTTTAACCTCTCTTAGATGAAGTTTCTTCATCTATAGTAATGTTCAATTAATATTACTGTTGTAAGAAATAAATGATTTAGATTGACCATAGCACTATGCATGGACGTGACAACAATTTACTAGCAGATATAAAATTCTCATTTCTATACTATTAAACAGTGAATAAGTAAACTCGTAACAATGGTTGGAAATCAAGTAAACGTTTAGAAATTTAGTTTATGAACTGTGAAAATCTGTATAGTAACCTAAAGTTTCAAACATGGATTTGAAGTTACTTTATATTTTCATTGGGTTATTCAGTCACGACTTGCCAAGAGGATACCCTTTGCCAGGTGCTCTCACAGACACAAGGGACGTTGTGAAATAAAATAAACAAGGTCTCTGACCTCAGCAAGTTTAAAACGCTAGAGTGGGTGAGAGAGACTATTTGAAATAACCCAAAGGAATGGTGCAAGTCAAAGGGGACTAATATGTCCCACATTTCCATCACAACCAGCTTTTAGGCAGGCTTCCTTTGCCCCGGCCTCAGGATATTGAGTGGTGCTTGAAAACCTAAGGAGCTGGGGAAAGAGACCCTTAGGCTGGACTTACCCCGCTTCAGTCTTGCCTTATAGTCAACGCTGCCAGAACAAGCGCCAGCACCTGTGCCCAGGGAGGCGGAGAGATTTGCAGGCGTTCCTGGTTTCCGGCCCAATCCTTGCAGCCTCTCGCGAGGATCTCTCGCCCGCAGCTTCTTAAAGGTTGCGCCTGCGCAGCGACCACGTGAAACCGCGCGTGGAGCGGGCGTGCTGCCTTCCTCTGCTTGTCTCTACCGACCTGGTGCAGAACAGCGGGTTGAGGAGCCGGCTGCCTCTATTTCCTGGCCCAGAACTGACCCGCTGGAGCCATTACACCTTCCACCGTGCCAGATGAAGCTAGGGGTAGGTGGAGGCTCACTGGTTGCTCCTCCTCAGCCAGGTGTGGTCCAGGTGGGCTCAGTGGCCGAGTCCCTCTTGGCACCGTAGTCCAGGGGCCGCTGCTAAACACACTCTGAGTTCTCCTGGAAGCGGTAGAGTTGTGTTCTCCGCACCACCTCCCAGCTGGAGCTGGGGAGGCTTCTGAAGCCAGCGGTCCTTTGCTTCTGATTCTGAAAATTGACTTTGGGTCTGTGGTTTGGCTCCTCCGTCCAAACCGTGAGAGCTTCCAGGGCCCAAGCTCCATCAGCTGTGCCCACTCAGCCTCCTTTTACCAAGCCATGAAGTTCTTTATCAGCATTGCACCGGGAACGGGAAGGCCCGGTCTTAAACGTTAGACTTCTCAGCCCCTCACGGCCTAGCCAGTGTCGGAGTGGTCTATGAAACTTTGGTTTTCTGTGCCGGGCGGTGCCAGGGCAGGACCACGTCCGTGCTGTGCTGCTACGGGACCAGACAGGGATGCCCTTGCACTGCATTCCTGAAGAATCCTCAGCGCCACCAACGTAGCGGCGAGGACAACGCCGTGAGGGCGCCACTGCAGACAGAGAAGAGGAAACAGTAAGTACAAAAACACAAAGGGGAGAATGGAACTGGGGTGTGCGGGTACAGAAAGATGGCCAGTGAGGTCGGAGTTTGGGATTAAAGAGAGTGACAGCAGAGAACAGATACAGGGACCAGATTGTGTGTTATTTTGTAGACCGCAGTAAGGAATTTGCATTTTCTTTTAGTTGGTTTATGAAGCTGTTGGAGTGTTTAAAGCAGGGGAGGCATAGCTCCCGGTGGTTGTCTTGTGTGGAGAACGTGCAAGGACGGGGCTAGGGTGGGGGGGTGGGGCACGCATGTCGACTTGACTCATCTATAAAATTGGATCGAGATGGTACCTACCTACTCCAGGAAATTGTTACAAGTATTTAATGAGTGCATATACATAAAATTCGTAGGACAGTACCTAGTGTATAATAAGCACTACAAAGGTGTGCACTGAATAAAAATAATGTTTTATTAAAAGATGTTTTCAGATTTACAAATACAAGGTGCTTGTGTCTGTTTAAAAAAAATATTTGAAACAGAACATCAGAGGGATAGGTTATCTTTAAAGTGGGGACTAATGGGCACATCCTGTCTGTAATTGTTGAACTCTTATTCTTTCTTAAGATCCAGTGCAGTTATTATCTGTTCCAGAAAATTTTCCAAGCCTGTATATTGATTATATCAGTTATATCTAGATTTGCATTAAAATAATTGATCGCAAATTCCATCAGGACATGTATTCTGTATCATTTCTTTTAAGTCCCCTACAGTATGTGCTAAGGTATGGTGTATGTTGATGGCCAGCCACAATGGGCTGGCAGTAGAAGGAAGGCATTGAAATTGAGCAGCATTAAAGAGAGTAAATACTTGAGGACTGTGAGCACTAAAGGGGTGAAAAGAAAAAAAAATTGCAAGAACAGAAGTAAGTCATATACGTAAAAGCCAGACATTTAGCAATTAGTCTTACAGAGAATATATCTGAAGATACTCTCTTTTACATTGAAATATTAAGAATTTTATGGTCAGATCAATTTTCACCACTCTTATAAACCAATTAAGTAATAAAATCAGTAGACATATACATATTCTGATAAATCTAGCTCTTGAAAATTATCTCTTCACAGAGCGCAGGCATGAATCCCATTAATTCAAATGGAAATTTTGCATATATTGTACATCAAGTGGAGATAAAGTTCTCTTTATGTTACTCTGTAACTCAGTACTGTACATTAATTGTTTTGATGTATGATACGAAGTATGGCTTATGCTTAATGCACAAGGCTTTAAAAGATGAAAAGAATAACTGAATCTTAACAGTTATGTTCCCTTAAACAAAAAGGTGAACACAATGGAGAGAAAGAAATGTATTTATTTTACACACAGTTAAGGAGGACGTGTGTGAAGTTTTATATAGTGAAAGAGGGCAGTGATGAAAGGGACAGCCTGGAGCATTCTTCCAGGGAAATTTTTTTTTTCGGCTACTTAATACTCACTGAAAGCTTTCTGAGATATCCACTGTTCTCTCTGTATGTAGTAATGAGAAGGTTTTATTTTTCATTTCTCAACTCTTAAAGATTGAAGACTGTTTGAGAGTAGTTTAACTACTGAAAACTTCTAACTGGTCCCCTTGCTTTTGCCCTTGTGTCCCTATTGGCAGCCAGAGAGATCCAGAGAAGCAGAAGTAAGGGCACGATACTCCTCTACTCAGAATACTCAGATCCCTTCTATCAGATTCAGGGTAAAGGCCAAAGGCCTCACCTTGGTCCCAAAGCCCTAAATTATTTAGCTCCTATTTCTTCTCTGACCAAAGCGCTTGCTTCTCTACCACTTTCTCACTTTGGCTCTTTCAAACACAATAGTCTCCTAGTGGCTTCAGGGTCGCTGCTGCCAGGCCTGCTTTTCCCACAAACTGAGTGTGGTTCATTGATTACTTCCTTCAGGTCTTCAAATGAATATCACCTCAAAGAAGACTTTCTCTAAGCATTCTACTTAACTATATAATTAGAACTGCCCATTCCCCACGGTCCTGTCATTCTCTGCTTCTTCCCTGCTTTCTGTTCCTCCATAGCCTGGTCATTAGATTCTATATTTTCTCAGTTTGTGTGTGTATGTATGCACACATGTGTATGCCGTGTGTATGTCTATATTCTCCAGATATGATTTAGAATTTACTGAAGCAAGATCTTTGTTTTGTTCTCTGAGTCATATAACCCCTGTAATAGCTCCTGGCACATTTTAAGTGTTCACTATGCATGTGCTGAAAGAATAGCTGATGATTAAATAAACAAATCATCCTAGAAAGAAACCAATATGAATCACTAGGAGAAAAGTTTTACTTTAAACAAATCTCATCCATATAATTACTATTTTTAGAGTTTTTCCTATTGTTATAATTTGTTTCCTATTCTGTTTCTTGAATTATCATAAAATATCTATAATAGACATATACTGCAAAAGAAAATATCACCACATAGGTTTGTAATAGTCTTGATTTTTCTTTCTGTCATTATAAAATATGGCCATGAAGGAGTTTCTGTTGTGACCCAGTGCTTATGAACCTGACTAGTATCCAAGAGGATGCAAGTTCGATCCCCAGCCCCGCTCAGTGGGTTAAGGATACAGCATTGCCCTGAGGCGTGGTGTAGACCACAGATGTGGCTTGAATCTGGCATTGCTGTTGTTGTGGCATAGGCATCTGCTGCAGCTCTGATTAGACCCCTAGCCTGGGAATTTCCATATACTATGGGTGTAGCCCTAAAAAAACAAATAATTAAAAAAATAAAATATGGCCACGTGAAAACGTAAGAATAGGAGAAACTTTTTTTTTCCTTTGTGTGTGTGATATAATGTGTGGTTTCTCTTTCTTGTAATTAGAAACATGTTTAATGAATCATACAAAGTTTGTGGAATATAACATAAGGAAAATAGAACAATAGAGCAGTTTTGCTATCAGAGTAGTTTTGAAGGGGACAGATAATAGCTGGTTACAAAAGCGAACTGCCTTCCAATGTGTGATAATTAGTTAATTATTTAATGTTTTGTCTAAACATAAATTTAATTATTTCTTACAACTTCATGTGAATCCATAATTGCCTCAAGGTTAAACATTTTCAAGATCAGTTTTACGGAATTTGGTTTTTATTCATTGATTTAGTAAATATTTTATTACCATCTATTGTGTTTCACACATATGCCACAAGTGTCTAGAGTAAGTATGGTGTTTGATCTCTGGTGTTAAAATGGTGAAAAAAAAAGCAAACAAACCCAAATCTCTACTCTCAAATGCTTTACATATTAAGACAGATAGCAAATAAATAAATGAAGAACTTAAGAGTTCTAATAGAAAATAAAATGGAGTAAAGGGTCAGATATTGGTAGTTGGTGACACCTTTGATAAGATGATGATGGGAATTATCTCTGAGTAGAAAATATTTTAAGAGGGGGAGTGTGCATCTCAAATACCTATGGGAGACTGTTTCAGGAAGAGAAACTAGCAACTGCAGATCTAGAAAGCTCTAGACAGGGATCTGGAGATTGGGGCTGGAGACATAGCTTCTATCAGCAAAATGTGAATTCTTCCTACTCTTCCATTGCATCTGTAGCCTTGAGACATAGGATGCATAGAGCAACCTAAAAACTACAGGGGTGCACAGAAGATGAAAATTTACTGTTTTGTAATGTGGAGCTTATTGTATACACTCCTGTGGTGAGGGGGGTTAGAGAAGCTCTGCAGAACTGCAATGGGGAGATTCAGCATTTCTGCGTATTACATATTCCTCACAGTTAGCTTTTTGGAATGTGGAAATAGGTTTTTAATGTGCATAGTTGGTAGAGATACATGTTTAACAAATGGTTCATTGCATGCTTTATTTCAGAGCAGTTGCTGGCTCTCTCAACTTCATCATCCTTCCAATTACAGTTCCCTCCCTTCAGTTGCCTAGTGCACTTTTTGCCTCTGCTTCACTTCTGTATTCTGTTATTTCATTCCTCTGTTGCCTTGACATAGGTATATTTGTATCCTCAAAACTTAGAATGGTACCTGCACAGAATGGCTGCATAATCTATTGGCTGACTTGGCATTCATGCAACTGACACGAACAATAGGCAGTTCAGTGAAGGTGAAGATGAAAGATTGTCCCACTGAGATGTCACACAAAACTTCTCAATCTAACCTTGCATCTCCTTTGTATCCACACAGAATTTTAAACTAGTTTCTGTATTATAAGTCTATATATGCTGATAAATAATATACCTAAATCTCAAGCCTTAACTGCTTCTCTGAACTTCATAACCATAAATGAAACTTTCCTTTTAGATTTGTTTTCCCACAGGTACCTTAAATTAAGAATGTTTAAAGCTGAACACATTATCAGTTCTCCAATATTTCATTCTTTTTATGAATATCAGTTTAATAAATTTTACTATCTTGTGTGTCTGGATTTAGTTAAAAAGCTTGAAATCTAAAATCATTTGTTATCCCTTTTTTCTCTCTCTGTACTTGAACAAGTGTGAACTTGTGAAAAAGTTCTCCCAGTTCCACTGTTTCACTATTTCTCTGATCTGTGTCCTCTAGCTTTATCAATTGTAGTGACTTAGGAGGTGCCTTACTTAATATCTGGATTATCAAAGTAATTATCTTTATTTTTCAACTTTATTCAGGTTTTAACTGACAAAATTGTAAGATATTTAAAATGTTCAGTGTGATGATTTGATATATTTGCCCCAGTTGGATTAATTAATGCATCCATCACCTCATGTATCCACACTTGTTTATTTTTGGTGAGAACATCTAAGTTCAAATCTTGGTAACTTCCAATTTTACAATACAGTGTTATCAATTATAGTCACTACGCTGTACATTAAATTCTCAGAGCTTATGTATTGTATACCAGAAATTTTGTGCCTTTTTTACCAACTTATTCCTATTTCCCTTAAGCCCCTGGCAGCCATTTTTCTGCTATTTCTGTGTTAAACTGTTTTTTTTTTTTTTTCGGATTTCCACCTATAAATGATATGAAATATTTGTCTTTTTCTATTTGGTTTATGTAATGTAATATAATGTCCACAAGGAGGTTCATCCATGCTGTTGCAAAGAACAGAATTTACTTCTTTGTAAGATTGAATATGATTCATTTATTCAAATGATTCATATATATATATATATATATATATATATATATATATATATAAAATCTCCCAGCAATCTGTGTATCTGTCCTCTGAGTGGCTATAAACCTGACGCTAGGGTTGTGGTTTATAGTAAGAGTGAGTTTCAGGCTTTCCTGTCCATTTTAATGTGCGTATTTTCTTATTCATGCAATGTATAGGAGTCGCTCAGTGAGTTTCCGGATTTTTATCAGAAGTAATTGTTCTGTGTATAGCTGTACATTTGGTGTGTCCATGAGAGGAACGGGGTTGAAGAGCCTCCTCTGTCACAGTCTTGGTCAACCTTCCTCCAAGTTGTTCTCAAAATGATTTTCTTAATGTTCCTTCTTTAACTGGAATTTCATACTCTCAAATCCTTTTTTTTTTTTCCTTCATCCAGTTTTCCTCGTTTCTCATTATAGACTCAGAGAGGATTCATTGCAATGATCTTTAACTTGTATCCTGAGTCTGCTTCCCTTTACCTATTACACAGATGCTAGTCTAGAGTAGTTTCTACTGCTTGCTTTCCTTCCCTGGACTTCTTACTAGACTTGATACAAATTTGATGTTGGTGTTGCTCTTTTTGAGTATTTTATATCTTAGCAATTTAACACAAAGAAGAGGGGATCCTGAAGAAAAATCATCTGGGAATACTGAGCAATGGGTGAAATGGTTGGAGTGACTGATTCTCTGTTTTGAGGTTCTTTGTTTTGTGACAATAATTTCTACACCTTGTGGAGAAAGAAAAGGTGAAAGGAGGTAAATTCTAGAGAAACAAAAAGTGAGATAGAATTTCGTTAGTATGTAGAATTTATAGGTGAGAATATAATGAGTCAAAGATGGCTCGAAGTCTTTTAGACTGAAGTCAGGGTGTCCGGTGTCCAGTAAACACATCCAGACTTAGAGATGTTTTTTGAAATCATGGTTGCAGTGAAGAGGATGGGACTGCTGAAAGAGAGGGAGAAGGACTATTGCATTAGGGAGAACACTCTGGACATAAGCTCAGCAGTGTCTGAAGAGTTAGGCAAAAGGGCACTTCGTTTTATAGCGGGCAGTGGACAAGCTAGAGGAACTGTGGGAAGAAGAGGTGGCACGAGTGGATAGCAGATCAGAGAATGTTTTACTCTGCAGTGAGACTCTTCAGCAGAGGCTCCTAAGGGTTGGTTTGCCCACTTGGTATGCCCACTCAGATAGAAGGTGGGCCAAAATTTAGGGACCTGGGGATAGAGAGAATCTTGTTTTGTTAGTAAGAATATTATTCTGATTGATTAGTGGGGATCAAGCAGTTCAGCTAATTATTTATGAGGCAATATGGGGAGATTTGTAGAGTCTCTTCTGGCTTTGTCATAGATAAACGAGGGGAGGCTTCTGTGACTCTCATCTCTGTCCTATGGGGAAGTGTGGTTCTGTACAGTGAGCCATTTCCTGGAACACAAGATTGTAGGAGAGTATCTTAGCATGTGATGCATTCTAGCATGTCAGGATTTGGAAAAGTTCACTATGGCCGTTGGAAAAACAGGAGGGAGGGTCTAAATTAGGACAGAAAGGTCTAGTTTAGCACATTAGTAGTAAATTATCTTAATGAATATGTACTATAGATAGTTGATGAAATCAAGCCTGGCTGAAAAGAGAAGGCTAAAAATATCTAAAGCCATTCCCTAGTGCCTAAAATAATTTGTATATTTTTTGTTGAATGAGTGAATGAATAAATAAATAAAATTGGTACTAGTATCTATAATGAGAAAATTGGGTCTAGTAATGATTTTATTGACCCTAGTCTAGAAATAAAATGTTTTATTTTGTTTTTTTGTCCTTTTGACATTTCTGCTTAATTACTTAATAGACATCTCAAAAAGAATTCTCAATTGTAGTCATTTTATACACTACCTCTTCCCACTAAAAAACAATAGCAACAACAACAAAACACTGATTCTCCACATCAGTAGAAGGGACTACTGTTTACCAGTTTTTTATGCCCAAAGCTAAGAATTATCCTTGCTTCATTTCTTTTCTAACCCATATTCAGATTATCAACAAGTACTTTTAAGACTGTCTTCAAATAACTGCTGTATTTGATTACTTCTCTTCACTTTTTCCATCAGCACCTGAGTTTAACACCACCACCTGTTGCCAGCACTGCTTTAAAAACTGCTTTTTTTCCCATGCAATTTCGTTCCTTTTGACTCTATTTTCCACCCAGCAACCAGAATGATCTTTTAAAAAGTTTACTCACATTATCTCTATTTTAAACTGATTTATGACTTCCCACTGCTCTCAGAATAAAATCAAAGCTCTTTTTATGGCCTAAGAAGCTTTACATAATCTCTCACTACAGAACTATGGTGCCTGTTTCCTTACACTCTTGCTCATTGGACTTCATCTGGTTTGACCTCCTCACTAGTCTTCAAAATGCCATACCTACTGTAGGTGTACAGCCTTTAGTTCTGCTCTTCTCTCTGCTAAAAAAATCTTTTTCCAGATTATTCTTATACTTTTGTGCATTGTTTTCTCTTATACGCAATTATACACTGATAGTTATTTCACCTTTCACTGAAAATTGCCTTATGTTTTAAAGTTTTTTAAAGATTTCATGTGTGCCTCATTTTTTCATGTGTAAAATGGAACACAGAATGCGTTAAAATAAATCGTAATTACATGCAATAATAAAAGTAGCTTAGGGTCTCTCTCAGATGATAATGATAATAATATGATATATGTGTCATCATTATCATATTTAACATCATAACTACAGAAAAATATTTTACTAATTTATGTATATTCTTCAATATTGTCTCCCTCCTAGAATAGAATTAAGTCCTTAAAGGGCAAAGACTTTTTCTTGTCTAACCTTTATACAAAGTGCCAATTACGATATTGAGCACATAGTGAAGCAATGATAAATATTCATTGAATGGATGATTTGTATAAGAATTTTAATCTAAATCATCTCTCTATCAGTGCTTTTTTAGTTTTCAAGAGGCAAGGTATTCTGATGTCACTCAGGTGGTGGGATTTATGTTAAGAGAAGACAGGTGAAGTCAGGGAGAGAGAAAACGGACACTATCAAAAGGATAGGGCATCAAAGAGCACTGGAAAATCATTTATCACCACTCAGAACATAAAAGAGCTCTGGTGACCCACAAGCAACACTAATGATGAGACAGTAGATACAGTAAGTTAGTGATTTGTTGGATGGTTTTGAATCAGACATCTCTTGCTTTTTGGCCTACTAACCTGCCACACTTAGGACTCTTTCTTCTTTTATCAGTTATCATTTCTGCTTTTAGCACTTCTTAATTACTTTTCTTCTACTGTATTATATGTTTAGATTTACATTTATACTCTCCAACGTAGACTTGATTGTATAATGCTCATCGGTGGGAGACAATGACATATTTGATTGTCTACCTGATAGCTATTGCCCACATTTCTTACGGCCTGAAGTTTTGTTTAGACAATAATAGTCAACTCTGGTTATGACTCATGATGGCTTTAGTTCAATCCTACATGACTTCTTCCTAATGAAATTAATTGTAAGTGAGAAATTAGGGATTGCCTATTAAAGAGTTTCTGAGAAAGGTTTTGTTCCCTTAAAAGAAAGGCTGGGGGTGGGGGGGACAGTGTCCTGAGGAAAAAAGACTTGTGCTCCTATTCTCTTCCCTTTTGCTCTGAATGCTGTCTTGGAACCACATAATGCCTGAAACTGTGACAGCCATCTTAAACTATGAGGTTTCAAGTCTGAGGTTTACGGATAGTATTCTGAGGAAGGTGTGGAGTAATGCTAGATATGCTTGAGTCCTGGATGATATTCTTGCGTGGGATACTTGACTCAATACTGTTTTAAATAGCTACTTCTGGAATCACCCATATTCAAATATCTGATTATGAAAACAATACATTTCCTTGGGGCTCAAATCTCTTTAAGCCAATTTTTTGTGAACTTCGGTGGAACACATCCCGATACGCCACAATATATAATAACCCTAATGGACTGATTTCTTGGACAGAGTACCAAAGGATCATGGAATGCCTTTTTTTTTTTTTTTATTCGGGAGAATGCTTGCTCTAGCATTTTGTCACCATGACAGAAGAGTCACAAGATTCAAAACATGGCCGGTAATATATAAAGGACTGCCTATAACCTCTATTCTCAGAAGATGGTTGTGGGAAGAGCAGGGACTTAGACTCCAAGTATTCAGTTCTAAAGCATTCTGACATGTCGTTTTTAAAAAGTAACACCCTATAACTGGTCACAAAATAACATGAATGTTTAAGGTACTCCTTTTAAATATTTTTTAAAGTTTTGTTGAAATATAGTTGATTTACAATGCTGTGATAATTTTTCCTGTACAACAAAGTGATTCAGTTATACTTGTACACACATCCGTTCTTTTTCAGACTCTTTTCCCACATAGACCATCACAGAAAACTGAGTAGAGATCCCTGTGCTATACAGCAGGTCCCTGCTGGCCAGTCATTCCATATACCACAGTGTACATATTCCATAAACCTCAGTCCTAAACCCCAATCCATACCTCCTCCCACCACATATCCTTTTCTTTCCCCATCTTAACCATTTTTAAGGATTTTTATTTTTTCTATTATAGTTGATTTATAATCTGTCAATTTCTGCTGTACAGCAAAGTGACCCAGTCATACATATGTTTTTTTTTCACGTTATACTCCATCATGTTCCATCACAAATGACTAGATATAGTTCCCTGTGCAATACAGCAGATTCTCATTGCTTATCCACTCCAGATGCAATAGGCCACATCTATTAACTCCAGACTCCCAGTCCGTCCCACTCCCTCTCCCTCCCCCTTGGCAGCCATAAGTCTGTTCTCCAAGTCCATGAGTTTGTTTCTATTATGTAGATAGGTTCATGTGTGCTATTTATTAGATTCCAGATATAAGTGATATTATATGGTATTTGTCTTTCTCTTTCTGATTTATTTCACTTCTTATGAGAGTCTCTAATTCCATCTTTGTTGCTGCAGATGGCTTTTTTGTTCTTTTTTTATGGCTGAGTAGTTTTCCGTTGTGTCTATATATCACTTTGTGTGTGTGTGTGTGTGTGTGTGTGTGTGTGTGTGTGTGTGTGTCTTTTTGCCTTATCTAGGGCCCCATCTGTGGCATATGGAGGTTTCAGGCTAGGCGTCTAACAGGAGCTGTAGCTGCCGGCCTTTGCCACAGCCACAGCAACGCAGGATCCAAGCCACGTCTGCAACCTACACCACAGCTCATGGCAATGCTGGATCCTTAACCTACTGAGCAAGGCCAGGCATCGAACCCGCAACCTAACGGTTCCTAGTCGGATTCGTTAACCACTGAGCCACGATGGGAACTCTGGTGTCTTTATAACACTTCTTAATCCATTCATCTGTCGATGGACATTTAGGTTGTTCCCATGTCTTGGCTATTGCTGCAATGAACATATGGGTGTATGTATCTTTTTCAATGAAATTTTAGTCTGGGTATATGCCCAGGAGTGGGATTTCTGAGTCATGTGATTGTTCTATATATAGTTTTCTGAGATAGCTCCATACTGTTTTCCATAGTGGTTGTACCAGTTTACATTCCCATCAACAGTGAGAGGGTACCCTTTTTTCCACACCCTTTCTAGCATTTGTTATTTGTTGACTTTCTAATGATGACCATTCTGACTGTTGTAAAGTTGTACCCCATTGTAGTTTTGATTTTCATTTGTCTAATCATGAGTGATGTTGAACATTTTTTCATGTGGTTGTTGGCCATCTGTATGTCTTCTTTGGAGAAATATCTGTTCAGGTCTTCTGGCCATTTTTCAATTGAGTTGTTGATTTTTTTGCTGTTGAGTTGTATAAGTAGTTTATATATTTTGGAGATTAAGCCCTTATCGTTTGAAACTATTGCATCATATGAAACTATTTTCTCCCATTCCATAGGGTACATTTAGGATACATTTTTTTTAATGGTTTCCTTTTATGTTCAAAAGCTTCTAAGTTTAATTAGTTGCCATTGATTTATTTTTGTTTTTATAAGTTGCCTTGGGAGACTGAGCTGAGAAAACGTTTGTGTGGTTGTTGACAAAAAAATGTTTTGCCTATGTTCTCTTCTAGGAGTTTGATGGGGTCTTGTCTTATGTTTAAGTCTTTTGAGTTTATTTTTGTGTATATTGTGAGGGTGTTCCCTGGTTTCTTTGATTTACATGCAGCTGTCTGGTATTCCCAGGACCATTTGCTGAAGAGACTGTATTTTTCCGATTTTATATTCTTGCCTCCTTTGTCAAAGATTAATTGACCTTAGGTGTCTGGGTTTATTTTGGGGTTCACTATTCTATTCCATTGGTCTGTATGTCTGTTTTTGTATCAGTATCATACTGTCTTGATTACTGTAGCTTTGTAATATTGTCTGAAGTCTGGGAGAGTTATGCCTCCTGCTTGGTTTGTTTCTCTTGGATTGCTTTGGCAATTATGGGTCTTTTGTAGTTCCGTATAAATTTTTGTATTGTTTGTTCTAGTTCTCTGAAAAATGTCATGGGTAATTGGATAGGGATTGCATTGACTCTGTAGATTGCTTTGGGTAATATGGGCATTTTAACAATACTAATTCGTCCAGTTCAGGAACATGGAGTATCTTTCCTTTTCTTTGAATCCTCTTTAATTTCCTTGATTAATGTTTTATAGTTCTCAGCATATAAGTCTTTCACCTTGTTGGTCAGGTTTATTCCTAGGTATTTAAGTTTTGGGGGTGTAATTTTAAAAGGTATTGTATTTTTGTATTCCTTTTCTAATATTTTATTGTTAGTATACAGAAATGCAACCAATTTCTGAATGTTAATCTTGTGTTCTGCTATTTTGCTGAAATCATTGATCAGTTTAAGTAGTTTTTGTGTGGGGTGCTGAGGGTTTTCTATATATGGTATCATGTCATCTGCATACAGTTACAATTTTACCACTTTTCCATTCTGGATATCTTTTTCTTTCTTTTGTTAGTCTGATTGCTGTGGCGAGGATTTCCAGTACCATGTTAAGGAAAATAGTGAGACGGGGCATCCTTGTCTTGTTCCAGATTTTAGTGGGAAGGCTTTCAGCTTTTCTCCATTGTGTATTATACTGGCTGTGGGTTTGTCACAAATGGCTTTTATTATGTAAAGGTATGGTCTCTGTATACTCACTTTAGTAAGAGTTTTTATCATGAATGAATGTTGGACTTTGTCAGATGCTTTTTCTGCATCTATTGAGATGATTATGTGGTTTTTGAATTTTCTTTTATTAATATGGTGTATGACATTGATTGGCATATGTTGGACCATCTTTGTGGACTTGGGATGAATCCCCCTTGATTGTGGTGTATGATCTTTTTTATATGTTGCTGGATTTGGTTGGATAAAATTTTGTTGAGGATTTTTGCTTCTATATTCATCAAAGATATTGGCCTGTGATTTCCCTTTTTGGTAGTATCTTCGTCTGTTTTTGGTATTAAGGTGATGGTGGCTTCATAGAATGTCTTTGGGAGTGTTCCTTCTTCAACTTTTTGGAAAAGTTTAAGAAGGATGGGTATAAGGGACTCTCTACATATTTAGTAGAATTTGCCTGTGAAGCCATCTGGTCCTGGAATTTTATTTGTAGGGATTGTTTTTATAACATATTTAATTTCATTTCTAGTGATTTGTATGTTCAATTGATCTATTTCTTGTTGATTCAGCTTTGGTGGGCTGTAAGTCTCTAGAAAGTTGTTCATTTATTCTAGGTTGTCAAATTCGTTGGCATGTAATTGTTCACAGTATTCTCTTAAGATTTTATTTTTTGGTATTTCTGCAGTACGGTTGAGATTTCTCCTTTTTCATTTCTTATTTTGTTTGAGTTCTTTCTCTCCTCTTGGTGAGTCTGGACAGAGATTTGTCATTTTTGTTTACTCTTTCAAAAAACCAGCTCTTGGATTTATTGATTTTTTTCTATTGTTATTTCAGTTTCTGTTTTATTGATTTCCTCTTTGATCATTATGATTTCCTTCCTTCTGCTGACTTTAGGTTTTGTGTGTTCTTCTTTTTCTAATTCTTTTAAGTAGGGTGTTGTAAATTTGAGATTTTTCTTCTTTTTTGAAGAAGACTTGTATTGCTGTGAACTTCCCTCTAAGCATTGCTTTTCTGGCACCCCATGTAATTTGAATGGTTGTGTTTTCATTCTCATTTGTCTCAAGGAGTTTTTTAATTTCCCTTTTGATTTCCTCATTGACCTTTTTTTTTTTTTTTGGTAGCATGTTGTTTAGTCTCCTTGTAGTTAGTTTTTTCTCATTTTTTTCCTGTGGTTGATTTCTAGTTTCATGCCACTGTGGTCAGAGAAGATACTTGAAATAATTTGTATACTCTTAAATTTGTTGAGGTTAGTTTTGTGCCCCAATATGCATCAATCCTTGAGAATGTTCCATGTGCACTTGAAAAGAATGTATATTCTGATTATTTTGGATTTAATGTCCTGAAAATATCAATTAGGTCTAACTTTTCTATTGTGTCATTTAGGCTCTCTGTTGCCTTATTGATTTTCTGTCTAGAGGATCTCTCCTTTCTTATAAGTGGGTTGTAATATCCTCTTCTTGAATTAATCCTTTTATCATTATTTATTGAACTTCTTTGTCTTTCTTTATGGCCTTTGTTTAAAAGTCCATTTTGTCTTATATGAATATTTCAGCTCCTGCTTTCCTGTCTTTTCCATTTGTGTGAAATACCTTTTTCTATCCCCTTACTTTCAATTTGCCCTAAGGTGAGTCTCATGTGGACAACATATTGTAGGCTTGTAGGCTCTTTTTTTTTTTTTTAATCCAAATCTGCCACGGTATGTCTTTTCATTGGAACATTCAGTCCATTGACATTTAAGGTAATTATTTGTAAATATGTATTTATTACCATTTTAAACCTTGTTTTCCTGTTGCTTCTGTGTTTGTCCTTTGTGCTTTTATTTTTCTGTTTGGATGATTTCCTTTCATTTTATGCTTGTGTCCTCTTCTTTTTAGTTTTTATGGGTGTAATGTTTGGATTTGATTTGTGGTTGCCTTGTTTTTCAAGTATGTTAACCCCTTCCTATATCTGCTTGCTTTAGCCTGATAGTCACATAAGCTCAAACACATTATAAAAAAAGAGTCTATATTTTTCTCACTTTCCTTCAGCAGATTTTATGATTTTGAAGTCCTTTTTTAACGTCTTCATATTTGTCCTTTGGCTGTTTGTTGTGTTTATCATTGCATTTAAAATAGTTTTTTTTTTCTTTTAAATCTGTATATTGGCTTTTTTAAGTGATTGCTTTCAATTGTGATTTCCTCTATCTACTTATTTTTAACTTCTTTTTTATTTAGAGGAGCCCTTTCAGTATTTCTTTTAGAATGTGCTTAGTATTGCTAAATTCTTTTAGTTTTTGTTTGTTGGAGAAACTTTATTTCTCCTTCTGTTTAAAATGATACTCTTGCTGAGCGGAGATTTCTAGGCTACAAATTTTTCCCTTTTAGAACTTTGAATATATCTCTTCTGGCCTGTACTGTTTCTGTAGAGAATTTAGCTGGTAGCCCGATGGGAATCTCTTATAATTAATTCTTTGTTTGACTCTTGCCACTTTTTAAATCCTCTCTTTATCTTTAACTTTTGCCATTTTTATTATAATATGTCTTGGTGTGGGCCTGGTTGGGTTCGTCTTGTTTGGGGCCCTCTGTGCTTCCTATATCTTGATATCTGTTTCTTTTAGATTTGGAAATTTTTCAACCGTAATTTCTTCAAATGTATTTTCAATCCCCTTTTCTTTTTCTTCTCTTTCTGGAATCCCTATTATGTGTAGATTTGCCAGCTTTATATGATCCCATAGGTCTCTTGTATTTCTTTCATTTTGTTTTCCATCTGCTGTCCTGATTGGGTGGTTTCCATTATTCTCTCTTCCAAGTCACTAATTCACTTCTGTGCATTATTCATTCTGCTTCTTGGGAGGAAGAGCTTTGTCATATTCCCACGGTGGTTCTGGCTTGGTAACCGTAAGTTTGTTTTCAAAGTCTGTGAGTCTGTTTCTGTTCTGCAAAGTAGTTCATTGTGATCCTTTTTTTTTTAGACTCTACATATAAATGATACCAGGGTACTCATGATTAAATCTGTGCTATGTTTCCTTACCTCATGCTCGCTTATTTGACTCTATATAAATCTCTAGTGCATGAAGATGACTCAGAAATTTTGTCTTATACAAGAAAGGAAGAATGTTTAATAGGCAGAAACTAAGGGGATACAGATTATTGGGTGCAAACTAAAACTGTGCTGTCATGCCAAATATAGAAATCAAATGATAGAATGCAGTTCAGGGGTAATTAATGGATGGTGTGTGTATATATTTATACATACATGGTTTTCAAACCCAAGTCACAAATATAAGGCCAGTCATCTACTCTATATATAAATACATAATTATTTCATTTGGGAACTTCAGAATAAGAGACATGTAAAAAAGGCCAGTCACTAATACATTCTACTTTTGAATATTTTAAATTGACTTATTGTTCATATTCTCTCATATACTCAGAGCTAATTGTTTTACCTCTTTTCACAAGTAATAAAAAAGAAGCCACGGCATTCCCATCATATCTCAATGGTTAATGAATCCAACTAGGAACCATGAAGTTGTGGGTTCAATCCCTGGCCTTGCTCAGTGGGTTAAGGATCCAGCGTTGCCATGAGCCGAGGTTGTAGATGCGGCTCGGATCCCGTGTTGCTGTGGCTGTGGGGAAGGCCAGCAGCTACAGCTCCTGTTAGACCCCTAGCCTGGGAACCTCCATATGCTGCAGGTGCGTCCCCAGATAAGGCAAAAAGACAAAAAAAAAAAAAAAAGAAGCCGCTTGAAGCAGATCCAGTTATTCTACTAGATAACCCTTTCATAATGTAGTTTTTGTGTATGTCTGAATCAAGTGTAGTATCTCTGAAAAAAAGAAAATACTCTCAACGGAACTGAATTATTAGCATTTCCAATAATTGTATTTTTAAAGTATGTCAGAAAGTGACATGAAAGTACTAGTCACAGTCAGTCATGAAGCCTTACATTGTAAAGTAGCCCATCACATTTCAAACCCGTCATTTTGTCATTCTTAGAAGTGGTTTTCTTACTGCAAAAGAGGAGGTGGGGGACCTATCACAAATGACATGAGTATCAGATAGTGCTGACTGCTGGAACCTGCCACCACATTTTCTGTAGTGCTGATGGCTGCGGAGGGTTTGTTGAAAGACCCACACTGACAGTGGAAGATTTTATGTACCCAGATTTTTCTTTAGATTTTAAATAAATAACTCAATGTGTCATGTCATAAACAGCAGTTATTGATCTATGTTAAATACTTAGAAGGAAGTATCATCTGGATATTTACTATATATGATAACTTAACACATATCCATAAAACTTTAGGGAGTAGCTGACTCTGAGTATTTCTCATCATGAGTAATTTTTGAAACTGAAAGCGTGCAGGTAATGTAAATTCTTCTCCTTATCAACGATTTTTTTTTTTTTTTTTTTTGCTTTCACACTGTTGCGTCAGTAAAAGTCTACACATTATTATGTCATTGTGTTTGCTTCTATCACACATCTTTCCCCACTGGATTTTCAACCCATTCATGAGTAGGCCCCAGACCAGATAAAACAAGAGATACTTAATAAATCTATTTATTGAGTCAATCCAGTTTACTATATCAACATTATCAGTAAATTTTTCTTGAAATATCTTTTAGCATTGTATGAAATTATAATATATTCATAGACAAATGTACAACTTGATGAATTGCCACAAACTAAACACACCAATAACATAAAGATAATAAATCTTAAATGTAGATCTCAGTTTTTATATGTGTTCATACATTTGAAATATCCACCAAGATGGAGATAGAGAACATTTTCCATATCACATAAGGCCCTGTCTGTTGTTTCCCAGTCAGTTGTCTTTAGAGTTTACCAATTGTTCTCACTTCTATATTCAGAGATTAGGATTTTTGTTCCATTTTTTTCTTCTCAGTTCTTCAGTTTATGTTTTTAGTATTGAATTACCTTATATTTACTATTTCTTTATTCTGCTGGTAAACCCAATTACTTAGTTGTATTTTGTAGTTCTGTCCATTTGTTTTTTAAAATCTGTTTTAAAATAGAAATATTTTAGAAAGTCTCAATTTTTATCAGTTTTATTCCTATATATTTTAAAGTCTTAATCACAAGTTAAAAAGAAACTTGTCCCAATTATCCTAGTATTTGCTTTCCTTTTTATCTCTCCTTTGATTTTAGGTCAGTCTTTAACTCTTCACGTATATGTAATGACTTTTTTATTGTATGGCTAGACAAAAAACCATAGAAGCTACAAATGACATCCTCTAGTAGACAGTTTTGGTTTGAGGCTGAGGGTCTGCTCACTTGGATTCAGCCAGAGCTGGGTTGCTAAGCTCACTTTGTTCCTGAGTGTGACAATTCTGGTGTTTCGTTAAGACCCCCTAAGGATGTTTGATGCCTCAGATGTGAGAGACCACAGGAGTTTCAGTTCTGCCCTTGAAGATTTTGTGCTTAGCTTTTTATTCTTCAGTTTCACATGGCTACAAGAGTCATAAAGGGAAATTTTAATTAATTAAGTAATTCTGTAGTACATTTCTTTCTTCTAGTGGAACTTTGTCTCCAAGGGCTGTTAGACTGGGAGATTTTACTCCACTTTGACAGCTCAACCCACTCACCTCCCTAGCTGCCCTCCCACTCCCTCCCCCTACTCCCTGCCAAGTCATGGTTCGAACAAGCTCTGAATTTGGAGCTTGGCTTGCTTGAGGGCCATCATAGCAACTCTACCTGCCTGCCAAAACCTTAGGTTTTTGTTTTTGTTTTTTTTTTCAAAGTAAAGTCTCCCTGCCTGAACCAAGCTAAATCTTGAGCCTATGCTCACAAATGGCAACTGGCTCCCTATTTTAAGTTTACCTGTTCCTCATTAATCCACAGTTCTATTTTATTTTATTTATTTTATTACTTTATTTTTTTTAGGACTGTACCTGCGGCATTTAGAGATTCCCATGTTAGCGGTTCCAGTTGGAGCTACAGATGCTGGTCTACACCACAGCCACAGCAACAGCAACACCAGATCCAAGCTGTGTCTGTGACCTATACCACAGCTTATGGCAACGCCAGATCCTTAACCCACTGAGTGAGGCCAGGGATCAATCCCGCAACCTCATGGTTCCTAGCTGGATTCATTTCCGCTGTGCCACGACAGGAGCTCTCTTTTTTTTTTTTTTTTAAGTTTTAAAGCTTATTTATTTGTCTGTTGAAACAGTTGCATTAAGAGTATTGGCCAGCAGGCACTTTGACATCTTTTACCATGATAATGATAACTATACTATACTATAACAGATAGATACTGTATATATAGTATATACTGTACTGTGATAGATAGTTTTTCCTTCTGACTCTTCCCACTTAAGACTTTACCTGATCGGATTACTGTTAAGAAATGTAACTTTAAGAAAGATTGCACAAGTAATGAGTTGCTAATGCACATGTGTGTGTATATGTATGAAAATGTCTCTCTGTTCCTACATTGACTTAATCTAAGATCATTTTGCTTCTTATCTGAATTATAACAGCCTCCCAATGAATACCTTATTCTATTTCCATCTCCTTCTAGTCATTCGTTCCCATTATTGCCAGTTGTATTTCTAAGATAAAACAGTTGTCTGATTTCTGCCTACTCTCCAGTGTCTCCTTCTTGCCTTATATACCCCTCACTTCAGAATGTCATGGACCCTGCAGTTTCCCAAATACATAATGACCCTAACATCTCCACAATTTTTTATTATGCCCTTTCCTCTACTTGGAATATTTTTAATTTCCTCATCCGAATAACACCTACTTTTTCTTCAAAGCACCCCCAGATGCTTGTCTTTGTTCCTCCTGAGTGCAACAGTCTCTTTTGTTGGATTTCCAAAATACCCCCATTCACATCTCTGTCATGATTCTTAACATAAATCTTTGCATTAAGTGTTTCTCCCACTAGCTTGTAAATACTTTGAGAGTAAGAACATTGTTTGACTTTATATTTTCAAAACCTATTATAGTATCTGTTGCAGATTATTTAAGAAAAAGTTTGTTAGGAAGAATGAGACTATGGAAATCTGCAAGTTGGTGTATTGCTCCTTTATCCTTCCTTCATATTCCTATTTTAAAATCAATATTTTAGGCATATTACTGTCAAGAGGACAACTTATGTGAACAATGTATTCTTTTTGTTTATCTTTGTTATTTATTTTGCCTTGAACTATTTTCCTTTCCTCAAGATATTTTTTAGGATATTTTGGTGTACTATATTTGTTTGTTTTCATTAACTTTTAAAGATCAATATTCTTTAAGTAAAAGAATTGTTAGATAAACTCTTATTTAACAGTAAGAATCAAACAGAAGAAAAATTCTAAATAAACAATATTTTAAGGAGTTCCCATTGTGGCTCAGTGGTAACAAACTTGAGTAAAAACCATGAGGATATGGGTTTGATCCCTGGACTCAGTGGGTAAGGATCTGGCATTGCCATGAGCTGTGTTGTTGCTTGAGCTATGGTGTAGGACGCAGGCATAGCTCAGTTCCAGCATTGTTATGGCTGTGGTGTAGGCTGGCAGCTGAAGCTCCAATTTGACCCCTGGGCTGGGAACTCCCAAATGCTGCGGGTGTAGCCCTAAAAAGACCAAAAGAAAAATTACTTCAATAAAAAAAATAATCAAATGGTTTTTATTTTTTCATTTTATATTAGTGTTATTTATTGGTAATTGCTGGTCAGTGTCAGGTGATATCTTATTTCTGCAACGTTTTGCAATAGATTAGCATATGCTTTCCAAGTGATAATCTGTAATTGGAATTAGCAAACAGATTTTGATTTTAGCCATAAAATTTTATAACATAGTCAATGCAAAATTTTCATAATTAAAAAAATTGTTAGGTTTTCACATGGCTGCAGTTTTAATCCTTCATTAAAGTGAATTATGCTTAGAGTTTTAAACAAAAGATAAAATTCATCTTATCACATCCTTACTCCTTGACTTTTCACTGAATTAAATATTAGAAGCTGTTGACACACTAAACTGATCCATCTGCTTTGATGCCAGAATTTCAACAGTGTGACAACAATGACATATCAAATATGAAGACTGAAAGATTTGGGGAAAATTAAATAGTGTAAAAATGTTGAAACAGTTAAGTGTGTCAGAGACCATTTTTAAAATGTGAAAGGCAAATAAATATTGGCTTTAATTATGATACAGTTTTAATTTCTTGATTTTTATCTTCAATGGAAATACAAATATGTTCATTTATTTATGAAATTATGTGCTTATTGCAGTAGTATTTAAATCAAAATAAAATGCTTCTCTGTGGCAGTAGATTTGTGCTCTCCATAGATACTTCTATGTAATGTGATTTCAGGCCCTACATCTTGATTATAATTGATCCATACAAGGAAATAGACCTGGATCTGAGCTCAGTGGCCTTACAGGGGGAAAAAAGAGTTAAAGATTGTTATTGCTGGATGTAACATTTTACAAAGGATTATGTTGTGTATTAAGAGATGCTAGGCAATATGGTCACACGTGGTTCTTTGGGTCTTCATTTTGGAGGCCCTCACACATCCAATACTTAACATAAATAAACAACTGAGTGTTCAATGCCAAAACACATATAAAATCAGAGTGAAAAAACAAACTTTCTAATAGACCTTGTAGTTCCCACTGTGGTTCAGTGAACTCAGCTAGTATCCGTGAGGATGCAGGTTGATTCCTGGCCTCGCTCAGTGGGTTAAGGATCTGGCATTGCTGTGACCTGCAGTGTTTGTGGTAGACATGGCTCAGATTTGGCTGACTGTGGCTGTGGTGTAGGCTGGTAGCTGGAGCTCTGTTTGAACCCCTAGCCCAGGAATTTCCATATGCTGTGGGTGTGGCCCTAAAAATTAAGTAACTAAACCTTGATTAATATATCAAAAACTTAAATATAGGAAGTAGAGTCTTCAGGTCCATAACTGTCAACGCTATAGGATATCTACATTTTTGATGAATCTGCAAAAGTATTAATTTTAAAACACATGTAGATCACGGTTTATGAAATCACTTGAATTATTCAGTGTTAATATTTAAATAAATTACATTGTAAAGTGAACTTATAATAATCTGTATGTAGCACTTGTAAAATATAAAGTATTATATTTCTAGTTGGATTATACTGATAACATAATACAACATAAACTGTTAAGGGCTAAATTTTATGGTACAGTTAAAGATATAGGTGGATACAGAATGGATAAAAATATACAAAGGTATGGCATAGATAAAGGTTTAGGTAGGTGGTATAGAGGGGAATTATAGAGGTGAATGTCCAGTGTAGGTCATGTATTTGGTGATTTTATAACAAAAATGCATTTTGAGCTGGATATAATATATAGTTTTAATAAAGTTGGACATGATTTAAGTAAGATAGTACTATAACATGGTTACATATACAATAACTGTTATACTCCATAAATGCTGAATTCCTCTTTGGCTCAGCAGAAACGAACCTGACTAGTATCTATGAGGATGCTGGTTTGATCCCTGGCCTCACTCAGTGTGTTAGATAGTATCTGGCATTGACATGAGCTTTGGCATAGGTCACAGATGTGGCTTGTATCCTGCCTTGCCGTAGCTGTGGTGTTGGCCAGTAGCTGCAGCTGCAGTTTGACCCCTGGCCCCGGAAACTTATGTATGCTGCAGGTGTGGCCTTAAAAAAAAGCAAATTAATTAAGTAATGTGCAACAACTACTGTAGATAATAAACATACAATAAATATCATATATCTAATTCACAGTAAAATGACATTCAGTGTTAGGGTCAGTGAGTTAAGGCAATTGTATATACCTATGTAAACAACACCTCAAGTCAACTATATAATGTTTCTGTCACCCTAAAAATTTCCTGCTTGCTCTTTTCCAGCCAGGTTTCTCTCCTCCTGCCTTACAACCTCCTCACAATCCTGGCAATTATCCTCTGACGTCTGTTACCATAGATTACTCTTGTCTGTACTTGTGCTTAAAATAAACTGAATTATACAGAGTGTAGTCTTTTGTGAATGGCATATTTTTCACAGCATATTTTTTATATTCATCATTACTGTCTAGAGTCAGTTATTCATTTTATTGCTAAATTGTAGTCTGTTGGATAGATTATTACAATATGTTTATCCATTAATCCATTAACTAATATTTTTGGTTGTTTCCAATTTAGGGATATTATTAATAAGATTATCATAAATATTCAAGCACAAGCATTTGTATAGATGTAGATTTTCATATCTCTTGAGAAAATACCTAGCAATAGAATTGCCTCATCATGAGTAAAAGGTTGATTTACCGCTAAACTATTTTCCAATGTGGCTGTACCATTTTGCCTTTCCCCAGAAAATTTTGAGAATTCCAGTTGTTTCGCTTCCTCACCAATAGTTGATGTCATCATTTATGAAAAACATTTTTTAATTCTAGTGGTTGTGACACGATTACCATTTTATATTTATATGGATGTCTCTGATGACTATGGGTGTTGAACATTTATTGTGCTTGTTTGCCATCAGAGATTCCTTTGGAAGTGCCCATTCAAATTTTTTTTCAATTTTTATGTTGTTTTACTTATTATTGTTATGTTATTACCATTATATAAAGGTTTTCTTTATATATTCTAGGTGTAAGTTCTTTATCACGTACATGATTTCTTCAGATCTGTGGCATGTGCTTTCACTTTCTTAATGTTGCCTTTTAAAAAGAAGACTTTTTTATATAATATTTATTTTTTTCATTATAGCTGGTTTACAGTATTCTGTCACTTTTCTACTATACAGCATGGTGACTGAGTTACACATACATGTACAGATAAAAACACATAAACATTTTTGATGATGTCCTATTTATACATCTTTGTTTTTTGTGGTTCATTCTTCTTTTTGTCTTAAATTTTTGACTACCATAATTTGTGAAAATTTCTCATTGTTCTGGTCTCTACATTTTTGTTTATGAACAATTTTGAGTTAATTTTTATATGTGGTATGAGATAAAGGTGGAGTTTGTATTTTTCACACAGGTATTTTGAAATTAATACTCTCCCTACTTAATTATGTTGTAGCTTTGTCAAAAATCCTTCCACCAGATATATGTGATCTATTTCTGGAATCCCTGTGTTCATTCTACATGCTCACACCACACTCTTTTGATTTGTATGGCTTTATAATTAGTCTTGAAATAAGATAGTGTCAACACACCAATTAAGTTATTTTTCAACTTTGATTTGCTCATTCTATTTTATTTATTTATTTACTTACTTCCTTACTTATTTTTAGGGTTGCACCCATGGCATATGGAAGTTCCCAGGCTAGGGGTTGAATTGGAGCTACAGCTGCTGGCCTGTGCCATGAGCTGTGGTGCAATGATGGATCCTTAACCCACTGAGCAAGACGAGGTATCAAACCCGCATCCTCATGGATGCTAGTCAGATTTGTTTCTGCTGAGCCGTGACAGGAACTCCTTTTTTTTTATATTTTTATTTATATATTTATTGCTCATTCTAAATTTATTGCATTTTAATAAAAAATTTAGAGTCACCTTGAAACTTTTACAAAATAGCTTGATGTTTTTGAGATTGTGTTAAATTTGTAGATCAATTTTGAGAGATGAATATCTTAAAGATCATAAGTTGTTCCAAATCATGGGCATGATATATCTTTCCATTTATTCATGTCTTTTATGTTTCTTCCAGAGGTATTTCATAGTTTTCAGTGTATAGGTATTATGAGTTGAATTTTTCCCCTAAGTCATATGTTGTAAGCATAATCACAGTATCTTAGAATGTTACCGTATGTGGAGACAGTGCCTTTAAAGAGGTCACTTGGTTAAAATAAAGTCTTCAGAATGGAAACCTAATCTGATAGGAATGGCGCTCTTATGAAAAGAGATTAGAACACAGAAATCAAAGACAGAGGAATGACCATGTGAGCGCACAGTGAGAAAGTATCCAACTGCAAACCCAGTAGAGAGGCCTCAGAAGCAACCAGACTTGCCAACAACTTTTTCTTAGACTTCTAGCCTCCAGAAATGAAAGAATGAAAATTTCTGTTGTTGATGTTACACAGCCTGTGGCATTTTGTTACGGCAGTCCTTGCAAACTAATACAGCAGATTTTGCATATTTTAAGTTATACCTAAGTATTTCATGTTTTTGCATGTTATTGCAAATGACATTATTTTATCATTTAGTGGTATTAATTCATAGACTACAGTTCTTTGTTTTTTTTGGGTTTTTTTGGTCTTTTTGCTTTTCTAGGGCCGCACTCGCGGCATATGGAAGTTCCCAGGCTAGGGGTCTAATCGGAGCTGTAGCCACCGGCCTTCGCCACAGCCACAGCAGCGCGGGATCCGAGCCGCGTCTGCAACCTACACCACAGCTCGCAGCAACGCTGGATCCCCAACCCACTGAGCAAGGCCAGGGACTGAACCCGCAACCTCATGGTTCCTAGTCAGATTCGTTAACCACTGAGCCACGACGGGAACTCCCATAGCCTGCAATTCTGATAAATTTACTTATTCTAGTAGTTTTTTTTTTATTCCTCAGATTTTTTTTTTGTACCATGATCTTATGAGTGGAGAATACAATATTTCTTCTTTTTATCAACCAATCTGTATACCTTTTTTTTTCCCTTGAATTAGTGCAGTGGGTAGAACTTCCCACACAAAATATATTTGTTTATTTAGTTATTTTGCAAAATGGGCTGTGATGATGGCCAAAGTGAAAAATGAGATAACCTAAGCAGTGTCATCATTGCACTTTTTTTCTTTAGTAGTGCAGTAAAGTTATTAACCTGTATAAAAAGGATTTTAATAAACACTATTTTTTCTGAAGATGCTAAAAATGTAAAATAATCTACTCAAGACTAATCTGGGGGGGAGGGAAGAGAATATGTTTGATCCACAGCTTCAAAATGGCTCAAAAATTGTACTTTCTGTATTTTCCACCTTGATTAGTTCCTTCCCACGTTGATTCTTGTCCTGGCTATGTGAGTTGCTATGAGCAACAGGATGGTAGCAACAGTGCAAAACACAGATTGCAAAATTGAAGGCACATTGGTTGCAAAACACTGTGAATGTACTCAGTGCCATTGAATGGCATAATAAATTTTATGTTATATATATTTTGCCACAATTAAAAAATAAGAGGGATAGCCCTTGTACCCTGGATTATGACTTATTTTTGCTCTTGGACTAGACTTATGGAGGGTCAGAGGTTATGTGGTAATAAATCAGGTTGCTTAAGTGACAGCCAGCTAACCTCCAGAAGTGTGATTGAGATTTTCTTAGATTACCCAGTGTCAACTGAACTACCAGTTAGCCACAAATGCATAAACAATCAAACAATCAAAAGACACGTAAACAGAAACCTGTTCCATTTCTATACACTAACGGCAAAATATCAGGAAGAGAGGGAAATTAAGAAAACAGTTCCATTAACTATCATATCAAAAATAACAAAATACCTAGGAATAAACCTACCTAAGGAGACAAAAAGACCTGTAGACAAAAAACTATAAGATGCTATTGAAAAAAATTGAAGACAGCACAGATGAAAAGATACACCATGTTCTTGGATTGGAAGAATCAATATTGTTAAAATAACCATACTGCCTAAATTTAGTGTAATTTCAATCAAATTACCAGTGGCATTTTTCACAGAACTAGAAAAAAATTTTAAGTTTGTGTGGAAACACAAAAGACCCTGAATAGTCAAAATATAATATTGAGAAAGAATAGGGGAACTAGAGGAATCACACTCCCTGACTTCAAAATATACTACAAAGGTATAGTCATCATAACAGTATGGTACTGGCACAAAAACAGACACGTAGATCAATGGAACAGGATAGAAATCCCAGCAATAAACTCATGAACTTATGGTAAATTAATCTACAACAAAGTAGGCAAAAATACACATCTGTTCAGTACATGGTGCTAGGAAAACTGGATAGCTACATATAAAAAATGAAATTATATACGCAAAATTGATTAAAGATGTAAATGTGATACCAGATACTGTAAAACACCTAGAGGAAAATACTCTTTGACATAAATTGCAACAATATATTTTTGAATTTCTCTCCTAGAGTAATAGAAACAAAAACAAAAATAAACAAATGGGACCTCATTAAATTTAAAAGCTTTTGCACAGCAAAGGGAAATGTAAACAGAATGAAAAGACCACCTGTTGACTGGAAGAAATATTTGCGAATGATGCTGCTGACAAGGGATTAATTTCCAAAATATGCAAATAACTCATATAGCTTAAAAAAACTTAAAACAGCCCAATCAAAAAATGGGCAAAAGAACCAAATAGACTTTTCTCCAAAGACATGCAGATGGCCAAAAAGCACCTAAAAAGATCTTCAGTGTTGCTAATTATTAGAGAAATTCAAGTTGAAACAACAGTGAGATATCACTTCCAACCGGTCAGAACGACCATCATCAAAAAGTCTACAAATAATAAATGCTGGAGAGGTTGTGGAGAAAAGGGAGCCCCCTTATAGTGTTGGTGGGAATGTAAATTGGTGCAGCCACTATGGAGAACATTATGGAGGTTCTTTAAAAAACTAAAAGTAGAGTTACCGTATGATACAGCATTCCTATTCCTGAACATATATCCACAGAAAACTGAATCGAAAAGATAGATGCACCCCAGTGTTCATAGAAGTATTATTTATAGTAGCCAAAACATGGAAACAACTTAAAGTTTATTAACAGATAAATGGATAAAGAATATGTGGTGTGGAGTTCCTATTGTGGCTCAGTGGAAACAAATCTTACTAGCATCCATAATGATGCAATTTCGATCCCTGGCCTTGCGCAGTGGGTTGAGATCTGGCGTTGCTGTGAGCTGTGGTGTAGGTCACAGACTTGGCTTGGATCTGGTGTGGCTGTGGCTGTGGTGTAGGCCAGCAGCTAGAGCTCTGATTTGATGCCTAGCCTGGGAACCTCCATATGCTGCAGCGCGGCTCTAAAAGACAAAAAATAATAACAATAAATTAAAAAGATGTGTGTGTGTGTGTGTGATGGGATATTACTTGCACATGAGAAAGAGAATGAAATAATGCCATTTGCAGCAGCATGGTTGAACCTAGAGATTATCGTGTTAAGAGAAATCAGAGAAAGATAAATATCATATAATATCACTTAACATGTAGAATCTTAAAAAGTGTTACACATAAACTTACAGAACAGAAATAGACTCATAGACATAGAAAACAAACTTAACGGTTACCAAAGGGGGAGGAGGGGAGGATAGATTAGGAGCTTGGAATTAACATATACACACTAATATATATAAAATAGGTAACATACTATCAGCACAAGGAACTATATTCAATATCTTGTAATAACCTATAATGTATAATAGTCTGAAAAAGAATATATATATGAAAAAGAATGTATATATGTATACTCAAACATATGTATACATATATATCACTTTGCTATATACCTGAAATTAACACATTGCAAATTAACTATACTTTAGTTAAAAAAAAAAGATACATTATCCAAGCTAACTCAGAAAAAAGAACCCTCAGATAATCAATAGATTTGTGAGAGAAATAAATGCTGCTTGTTTTAAGTCGCTAAGTTTGAGGGGATTTTTTAATACAGTACAAAGTAAACTGATATGATTTCTCTGTTTTCAATCTGAATTATAACATAGTAAAATAAAAGCAAATAATGAAATCATTTTCATAGACAATTAAGTTCTAATACATTTGAAGGTATAGATACAGTGCAAACATTCCTAGAAAGTATAAGGTACCAAAATATCATAAAAGCAAATATAAAATATTAAAGCACCTGCAATGAGTAAATAAATAAATACAAATCAACCCAGGCCAAGATGCTTGTAAACATGAACTCTAAGAAATTTTTAAGTAAACTTGTTGTAGAAAGTATTGTAGTCAGGGATAACAGCTGTTCAATGAATATAACCTTGACACTAGAATAAGACAAATACAGTACCAGAGCGAAAAAAAATGCTGACTTTATTTATTAATATGAATTTTAAAAATCAAATATGGAATTAAAATTTCTTCATCATGATCAAGTAGGATTTGTCCTAGGAACTGGAAAAAATGGTTGTATAAGTTATTTAAAATAACTATGGTTATATGTAAAATTTCACTAATGTAAGCAGATCATGCTCTAAAGGAAAAAAATCTCTTAGGGGAAAAAACATCTAAAATGTTTCAAAGTGTAATTAATATTAAATATTCTGAAATTACTCGGTAGAGAACAAAATTTCCTGCTCCACAACAAAACGCAATTAAAATGGGGATAGCATGGATCTGCAAGGTAGGCCCAGGGAAGCAAAGATGAAGAAAACTATATAGAAGTGAGGCAAGAAAAGTTGTAAATCATTGCTTTTTGGGTTCCTCCTTCACAAGAAGTGATAAAAAGATGGGACAGTTTGTGAACTGGGTGAGTCTGCTCAGTGGGGTGGGTTTTTGTAGAAACTTTGCAACTGGAAATTTATCTTGGTTCATTCCATACAAGAGACAAAAGAAAGATTTCTTACTAGTTTCCTCTCATCTGAGGTATCCTACTGATCAGTGTTGAGCCTTTGGAAGTGAAGTTTATCACAGTTCTGATTTGGATACCTGGCAAAATAGCTATTTTTAACAATAATGTTATATTTTATATAACAGTAATGTAATATGATAGTCCTTTAGGCAACACAAGTGTAATTAGATTCATTTACTAAAATAGGTAAATCCTCCAGTTGTAAGATTTAAATGATTATATTCAATGTAATAATGTTATTTAAATTTATAAGTATTCTCCATGCATTTTATGCCATTTTATATACTAATATTCTAATTTATGAATATGAAATATTTATTTTAAAATTTGATTTGTGAAAACTGTACCGAGTAGCTATTAAACCTGAAAAAAATTATCTCCTTTTCTAATCTCCCTTTATGGTGTGAATTAGCTTTTTAACTATTGCTAGAAAAACTTTCCATGAGGTTATATTTTAAATTCCTTTATTCTTAGAGAGTGTTCTCTGACTGGGATGACAGTGTGAGTTATTCTTTGGACTGCAGTGGTAATAGGCAAAGAAACAATATCTTGGATGCTAGATAAAAGTTTCCAAGGCTGCTTTACTATTGTATTATAAATTACTTTTTAAGGGATCATTAGATATTCCCTTTACCTATTAACATTAAAAGATTTTATAAATATTAAATTGTACAACCACTAGTCCTTTCTGTAAATAATATTACCATTATGAATAGAGAAAAATAGTGATCATGTAGTTCAGTTAGGGATTTCTAAATATACTACTATATTCCTCAAACTACATACAGTTGTTCTAAATGTGTTGTACATAATCCTCATGCATTTTTAAATATTCATATCTAGGGATAGAGATGTTAAAAGGAAGACTGATATATCCTGCATCATTCATCAGATATTTTTAGTAGGGGTATTATTTTGAAAATGTGTAATCATTCCTTTAACTTTTAATGGGCAGTAGTCTTTATGTGATATCTGTTGTCATCTTGCAATTACTATCTAAAATAAACACTAAAATGAAATAGTGTGCATACTTTGAGTCTAATCTGTCTATTGCCAAAAGCAGTGGCCCAAAGAGATCAGTTTTTTAGTTCTTTTGTTTGCCAGAAAACATAAAGATATAAGATAAAGCTATGTTTCAATTAAATATCAAAGAAAATCAAAGTCATTAGATTAGTGTAGACCACACAGGGTTCTTATTAAGAAACTTTTGAAAAGAGTGTCATGGTAAATCCCCTAAAATATATTGACTTTGCTAGCCTTAGTCCACATGGCGGATCTTCCATTCTGCAACCAGACTGTTTCATGTAGAGATTAACCCAGTGATCCTTCACTTGAAAGAGAATGCTCTAGGACGTAATTTATATTCAAGCCTCACTGTTCTTTGGGGAAAGGCTGGGTAATCCATACAAATTGCCAAGTGATGAAACCAAGAGCAAAAATGGAAATGACAAAACTGTCACTGATTTAACTGCTTTTGGAAATAAAACTAAATAGAAACTGGCTAAAATACATATGCTATTGTAAATTCATTAAAAAATTATGACTGAAAAGAATATAACATTCTCAAGATAACATGGAAATCTTTCCTGCTAAATTAATATTTCTGGTCATAGCCATTAACTAGAAGGCTGCCTAATATTTAACATTTGTAATTATGTTTATGCATTTATTCAAAACTGAAAAGCCTATTGTTCTTAAAACATTATATTGCTAAAAATTTCCTTTAATAAAAAAATGAAAAAAACAACATATTGTAGCAATGCAGTATGAAATGTATGACTTCATTAAATGAAACCTCCCTAATAACTGGTCTATAATGTGATTATATTGTATCTAATATATAAAATACATAGATACAAGGAAATAATTATCCAATCTTATAAAGTGATATCTTGAAGCATATAAAGTTGAAATTACGTAAAATTTAAAAAGTTGATGTTGAAAATCTTAGCATGTGAACAGACTGGCATATCTACAAATATATACAAACTTCTTTTTTTTCTATAGTAGCACTTTTATGGGACATAGACTGCAATGCTAAAACTTTCATTAAAAAACTTGACAGCACATTTCATCATTCATAAGCTTTGAGAAAACATGTGCCAGGTATATCTGAATGTTTCCAAATTATAAAAACTGAATGAGATACTCCATTTATGAACCTAAAATGTAGTGGAACAGAGGATTTTCATATGATGATCCACAGTCAAAGGAATGATAGATAATTGATACCAAAGTATATAAGCAGTGTGGTAACAGGAACAGTGAGTGGAATTCCGGGCTGAAGGAATGCTGCACAGAGAAAGAAAAGCTATTATTATAGTCTAGATTCAAGAGTGGCTGGAGAGTAGAATGTGAGTTTGTTTTTGTATCTGTATATGCATAAATAAGCTTATATGTGTCTATTAAAGTAGGACTATAATGATCTATGGATTTAAGACATAATTGAAGTTATGCTTACTTCCTATAAATTAGTCCTGCGAAAAGCATGCCCAGTGGTCATCCTCATTACATGACAGCTATACCACATTGATTCTCACATCTGCTCAAGAACATGGATCCTGCTGTGCTGTATTAGTCACACCTCCCTTTCTCAGAAGCTGTATCTGAGCAGTTCATCCAAAGGTGACATGACTAATTTGTGTATGGACAATGACAGGAGAATACTAACAGGTCACTCTTTCATGTTCTATGAATCTGTAAGTCATTTGTCCATATGTAACAGTCCAAGGCCAGAACTTCTCATGTTCACCATCTGGTGTACAACCAGACAGTTGTTAAAACAATTTAGATGGAAATAAGTCTGTAGTGTTTGAAATAGAAAATGAGATAATTTTCTTGATGTTTTTATTACTACATAAAATCCTAAAAATAAATTCTTACATGTCAACTATTTACCTGGTTCCTATTAGAATGAATTTAGAGTATCACAAGATTCGTGGGATCTAAGTGTGTTTGTTTATTTTAATGAAGGAAATGTAGATTAAGGACATGTGAGTTCATAGGAAATTACTGAATTAGAATTTTCAAGGCATAACCTCATTCCCTGAAGAAGCTCTGATGAAAGTGTTCAGCTTTATCCCTTTTCTGACATTATTCTCTCTTCCAGTCCTGCCTTACTGAATTTTTGCCTAGGCTTTTCTTCTGTCAAATATTTACTGGTTATCTTTTATAATCTCCTAATTATATGATTTTTATTGGGAAAATTATTTAAAAAATTGAATGTAAACAATTTTGAGTGAACAGATGTGATGTAATTTCAAGCTTGGCATAAATTTTATCTATGTATTACGTTTTACAATCTACCATATAGGGTTTATATGAAAAAAATTCCTTGCTGCTACTGGAACCGCCTACATGATAAGCAATTTAGTCACAAATCAGTGTTTCTATGCTTCTGACTTTGAGCATCTTTGCACCTTATAGTCAAAACCAGAGATACATCTTAGATTCTCTGGTCTTTTGAAATAAGAGTGTTTTTATCATTCAGTAAGAAATATTTTAGCAGCTTATTGTGAAGTAGACACTGTTCAGGCTAATGGAGAGCTAGAGGTAAAGAGGACATGCAAGAGCTCTGCCTTTATGAAACTTGTAGTCTATCAAGGGGAAAAATTGATTTCTTCTATGTTCTTGCACTATTGCAGTGTGTGCACGCACATGTGTGTGGGGAGGTATACCTCTTTGTAGATAGGTGGATGGATAGACAGGTAGAGAGAAAGAATTAATATCTAATTTCTGTAGTTTATTTCTTCCAATAATACTTCAGTAGCACACTCTGGACCCTGTAACAGAAATTATGGAGCCCCCACCCCCCCCTTTTTTTCTATTTAGGGCTGTTCCTGTGGCATATGGAGGTCCCAAGGCCAGGGCTGAATTGGAGCTATAACCACTGGCCTACGCCACAGCTGTAGCAGCACAGGAGATACGAGCCACATCTGTAACCTACACCATAGCTCACGGCAAAGCCGGATCCTTAACCCACTGAGCAAGGCCAGGGATTAAACCTGCATCCTCATGGATGGTAGTCACATTCTTTTCCACTGAGCCACGAAGGAACTCCTGGAACCTATTTTAAACTACTCCTTTCTTTATTTTCAGCATGTACCTGTTTCAGTCTGTGTGACATGGTTATTTGGTGGCAACTCAGCTGCTCTGCTCTGCTGCTGTCTCTATCTTTGGGTCCCTAATTTTTTCTCATACCGACATCAATTCAGTTACTCTTGAGATGCCACAGCTTTCCTGTCACCTCTCAGTATTGCTCACGTTCACCTACTGAAAGTATTTTTCAGTTGCCCTGTTGTTCTCAAAGTGATATTTAGCCTCTATCACAATTCTCTGGCTTTTTAACTCTCAGTAGTGTGGAACTAAGACTTAGTGATCATCATTTTGGAATCTTGTCTAATTTGTGTTTTTTCACTAAAAATGTGAAATTAAAGTCAATCATTTCAGAAAATTCATATCAGAGTCTCCAAATATGTAATTATAGAAATATTTGAATCAAGTAGGTTTCTGAAATCATCTAGTGAAAACATGAAAATAATGTGTAACACTAATGTACTTAAAAATATATATATACATAAACTCTTTAAATCCCTCAAAATGAATGTTGGCTATTCAGAACTATCAAAGCTATATCAGTGAAATTTGTTAACTTCACATAATGAATTTAAAACAGCAATTTGGATTTTTTTTTTGGTAGTATGGTGTATGCATTGAATTAAAACAAAATTATGAATAATATGTATAAAACATAATATGGTAAATATTTATTTATAAGGAACTTAATGTTAAGACTAAGCTCTATTATTTATAAGTAATTCAAGTGAGTAGTGTTCCCATCACACCCTGAATTGTCTCTAAGTGTAAATGGAGCCAGATAGTAATAGAGATTAGTTGATTTACTTGTTAATCTATATATTTTTGTCTTTTTGATCATATTTAAAGTTTTCCCAGGACAGAAGCCATGACAGATTTAGCCACAACTTGTATACTGTACTTTGCATGGTGTCTTGAGTCCATGAAAGGAGCTCCAATAGATATTCAGTGAATGAATGATAAAATAAATAAGTTTATGTCTGTAGAATAAAATATAGTGAGTATAGATTCTGAGCATTTATATCAAATTTGAAAAGAAAAAATATAGGTACTTGGTATTATGTTGATATTTTTATTGAGAATTCACTGAGCTCTTTATAGAAACTCAGGGTACACATGTTTAAGTACAGAATTTAGTTAGAAGCAGACACTCATTCCAGAGTCTCATGGATACTTTTTATCTAAAGTCATGACTTATAAACAAATAGAAAATAAACGCCTGGTGCTGTTTGTGTGTAAACTGAAGTAGCTCACCTGACACTGAGACAGATACAGGGCACGAGGAAGAGAGGGTAGTTTATGTGCCTGTGTGTCTGATAGTCTGTGGGAGGCACTAGGAAGGCTAACAAAATATAATAAATTTGTTTGCTTACTCACATCCTTGATGCCACTTATGGTTAAACAAGTTTAATTTTTATTACATTACCAAAATAGTTCATGTTTGGTCAAAGAGAAATAAAGGTAAATTCCTAATAAAACTCTACATTCTAGAATTTTTGTACATATTCATAATCACTAAGCAAAATTAAATCAGGACAGGAATTTTACTAATTGTATATCCAAAAAGTAAGTCGTCAGTAAACAATGACAGAAGAGAGGCATCTTTTCTATTAGATACGGATTAAGGTAAACATTGAAATGGAGGCATACATCATTGTCAATTACATTGCTAAATAAATATAACTTTTCATAAATTGGGTACAGTTCAATACTGAACAATTGCTGAAAAGGGCTTTCATGTTTTGTTTTCTAGATGATGATCCTTACCTCACAGTTATAAAATATGTATAGGAAATCCTTATTTAACCTCATTTCATTAAATATCAGTGAGTTATTCATTTGGGCATGAGGATGTACAAAGGGGCCTGGAAAAGAAAAGTAATAAGAGTTTAGTCTTTGAATTCTGAATAGAGCATAAGGCACATAGACAGGAACTTTAATGCACAATAATGTGTCATTTCACATTCAAGAATCCGTTGAACCCAGGAAGCAAGAAGTCGTTTTCATGACTTGCTTAGTTTTCTTTGAACCTCTTAGCATTTTTTTTCCCTTTTATGGCCACCCTGTGGCCAATGGAGTTCCAAAGTCGGGGATCAGATCCGAACCACAGTTGTGACCCAAGCCTCACCAGTGGCAACACTGACTTCTAAACCCACTGTGCCTGCTGGGGAGTGAACCTGTGTCCCAGCGCTCCCAAGATGCCGCTGATCCTGTTGCGTCACAGCAGGAACACCTGCATGGCTATTTTTAAGCAATTACAAAACCCTAGGAACAGGCTAGCAGAATATCAAAAATTAGAAGAGACTTTAAGATAGGATATAATCTAAATAATAACCATTTTGTAAAACTTTGGTCCTCTGAAGTAAGGTTTGTGGCCTCTATCTAAAAGTTCATTAAGGTGGAGCAGTGGTTTTCTTCTCAGTTTAAAGTATTCATTCTATATCAAGAGATAACTCATTGCTATAGAATATAAATATTTTTTTTGTCTTTTTGCCTTATCTAGGGCCGCACCCGTGGCACATGGAGTTTCCCAGGCTAGGGATCTAACAGGAGCTGTAGCTGCCGGCCTTCGCCACAGCCACAGCAACGCGGGATCCGAGCCGTGTCTGCAACCTTCACCACAGCTTACGGCAACGCCAGATCCTTAACCCACTGAGCAAGGCCAGGGATGGAACCCGCAACCTCATGGTTCCTAGTCGGATTCGTTAACCACTGAGCCACGACAGGAACTCCAATATACAATATAAATATTTGAAGAATCTAAAGGAAGACTTGATTTAAAATAAAGAATTACGGTCCGCACAGGGAAGTGGGAGTGATTTCCCAGATAGAATATGAAGAACTGGAAGAGAAGAAGCAGAGAGCTGAGGAACCCCAGCACAAAATGACCAACGTGAACTGATTTGGTCACATTAAATTATTGAAAAAACTTATATATATATATATATATATATATATATATATATATATATACACGCACACACACACACACACACATTTGTTCAAATCAGAACTCTACCCTCAAAAATAATAATGTTCATTTTATATAAAGATGAATACTGGTATTAAATGCATATTTTTGATAAATAAATATGAGTGAGTATTAATGTACATACAGAAACAATAAACATTTCAAAGCATTCTTGTTACATAAGTTGACAAGACCTTAATGTGATTTACACATTGCATGAGAACTAATACAATTTTTTGGTATGTTTAATAGATCACCTTTGTCTTCAAATCTGGTCAGCTAATCACCAAATTTAAATTTTACTAGAAATGTTTCATTAGAAGTAATAAAAATAGCTTAAAATACAACTCAGAAGCATTTAATAATCTACATAAATATTTAAAAACTAAATTGAGTCATGAATAAAATGGCATATGTGATACATACAGTGCTATTTACTTTTCTTTAAATATAGAAATTGACTTATTAGTCCATAATCATTGCTTTCTGGAAGAAAGGTTTTACAGTTCAATAGAATTTCATTAATTTCATTAAGTAGAGGAAGTATGCAATTTGTCATCATTCAATTGAGAAATTCCAATTAAATCCTAAAGTCAGTATTTAAAAATCTATTTTAGTTTTAGTAAGAGTTAATAGGCAAATGTTGCTGATTCATTATGTGTTTGGCTTTAACTTAAAATGTCTGCCCTTAAATTATATATTTTGTACTTACACTGTATAGTTTTACACTTGATCTTAGTCAAAAGGCCGAGAAACGATACGCACTTACACTATATGGTTTTAAACCAGATCCACTTTAGGTCACTTTGAGGAGTACTCTCTACTAATGATTGTGGTTATAGGCCAAGTATTTCCAGTTCCTCTTCCTTCTAGTCACACGTTAGACATGCATTTTCTGGCTTTCTTATAGATTATTGTAACTATGTGATTGATTATGCCTAATGAGGATATTACTTCCAAACTGAGCATTTAATTGTTATCTTTTATTCTTTCCAAAACATTTTTTCCCCTTTGCCATGGCAAGAAGCAGTGTTTAAGATTGTACCTACTCCATCATCCTCAGAGAATTCTCTATCTTTGATGAGTTTAATGTGACCAAGAAATAAGTTTTTGTTATGATAAGCCATTAAGATTTTGAATTTTTTGGGAGTTCCCGTCGTGGCTCAGCGGTTAACGAATCTGACTAGGAACCATGAGGATGCGGGTTCGATCCCTGGCCTTGCTCAGCGGGTTAAGGATCCGGCGTTGCCGTGAGCTGTGGTGTAGGTTGCAGACGCGGCTCGGATCCCGCGCTGCTGTGGCTGTGGCGAAGGCCGGCAGCTACAGCTCCTGTTAGACCCTAGCCTGGGAACCTCCATATGCCGCGGATGCGGCCCTATGTAAAAAAAGGCAAAAAGACAAAAAAAAAAGATTTTGAATTTTTTGGTTATTATATCATGATTTTGCCAGTCTATCTGATAGAGAAATTGGTACCCAGATAGGGAATGCTGCTTAGTAAAATAAATTATAGACCCTGTGGTAAGCAGGACAAAAGCTGTAATTATAGGATTGGAGAATGGGATTTTTAATGCAGCAGCAAAACTTTTGGTAAACTTGTTGCCTGCAGTGGTGTTATAAAGGAACAATGTGCTTAAGGAGTCACATTCTAAAATAAGAGGCGAGGTCATAGAGCCCTAGCAGCGTTTTGCTCATTCCCATGGGCTACTTTTGCAAAGTACTACAAGGCAGAGACAAACGTATGAAATAATTGTTTTTACAAAGAAAAATCAAAAGAAATAGAGGGTTCAGAGACTTGGTGGCCAGCTGAGTTTGAAGAGGCAACTGCTCTCATCGCCAGTGTGTAAAATATAAAACTGAGAATGTTTTGAGCAACAAAGTCTACTTTGAACCTATCCTTTTCCCTGATTGAAATCAGTAGTCACACTCACAATTACGTACTCACTACTAAATCCTCCTCATTGTTTGAGGTGATGCCCAAGAAATTCTTTAAAAGGAAGCAATTATGGCTTTTCTTCTAAAAACTGATAAGCCCAATGTGCCATATTTTTTTGGCAAGTTATAGAGAGGCATGTCTCCAAGAAAATAAATAAACAAAAATACTCTGTGAAATTGTTACCACATAAAAATGTCTACAAGCTAATCTAGTAGGAAATTGGCTAAACTTGTGGACAGCACCAAAAAAAAAAATCCATTAATGAGGATTAGGATAGTTTGTGACTTAAAAATCTAAACAATCCTTGGCTTGACCTTCTGGATATGATACCCAGAATTCATGGAGATTAGCATCTGTATCCCCAACTTTCTTGATTCTGCCTGATGCAGAAACTGGGTGGTACCTTTGTTTTCCCTGAAAGCTGAGGGAAGGGTAACACATTTTGAGTTTGGGAAGGAGGGTGAGTAGATATTTTAATAACCAAAAGGGAGACCTATAATAGTTATTGGTGCTGTTTACCAGGTATTTCTCTCCCTTTTCCCTTTGGGGGAACATGATGAAATTTTATTTTTAGATGTTCTTGTGATTGGGAACATGTTAGTATTTCTGGCCTGTGATTTATATATAAACATAAGTGATCCATGACATTTCCATGCCAGGAACTTAGTTTAGGCCTCTGGAATAATATTTCCTTGGGAATGGCATCCAGCAACATTTGAGAGAGGTTTCCTAACCAGTTTTGTTCTTGGATGAATAATGAGACTATCCATCTTCCACCCATTACTGACTTTCAGTGGACATGCAGCATAAAGAAGAAATAAACTTTTGTTGTTTCATACTATTGAGAATGGGCAGTGTTTTCGCCTGAACATGATCAAGCCTTTGGTGAGCAACACAAGAAGGTATGTTAGTTTGATGAATTCTCCATTCCCAATGTAGTCAAGATAGGGACATGATTTCAGTATTTCCCATTTCTTGAAGAGGAAGTTATTTATGGGTAATAGGTTTCCTTATGTTATATTCTCAAATGTAGTCTAGTGGCTTATTAGGAGTGAGAAGTCAAATATTCTTAAATTAGTATGAAGGAAAGCTTTAGTAAATACCAGAATTTATAGACTGGGAGAACCAGGGTCCTTGTATTATTTATGACAGAATAGTTAAATTCTAAGCAGTAACCTCCTTGTACAGTAACTGTGCCTTGGCATCTGTATTCTGAGAGTCTTCCTGTATCATGATTAGAGAGGCTGTTTTTTTTTTTTTAATTTTTTTGTCCAGAGTATTTAGTAAGTTACAGAGTATAAATTTAGAATTGTCATGGACCTAGGAAAATATTAACGATATAAAGGTACTTTTATCAGGTAAATAGTCTAATCTTTAATGATATTTGTAAGGAAGAAAATAAGTTTAAGTGCTAAGAAAAATGTTGCAAATTCAGAGGCATATAGCTAGAAAAATTTCCTACTTCTCAGTTATAAGTTAGAAGTTCTAGTAGATAAAAAAAAATCCTCTCAGAGACTAACATAAAATCACAGGAGTTTGGCCAAATTCAAATAGCATTCTTCATCATGATGGTTATGGCCTTTGTTGCAACCTATTTAAAAATGAAGTAAGATAAAAAGGGAAAACAAGTCTGAGTCTGGTTTAGAAAGGTGGCCTATTTAATTTCACCCTTTACTCTACTTGAGGAATAAAATGGCAAGAAATTTGCAACTGCAAAATGAGAGGAAGGATAGGATGCTAGGTTATTTTGGAACATTTTGAAAGAGCAAAAGGTCAGATTGCCTTTTTTGCCCTTTTGTTTGAGGAGACATTGGTTCTTGTTAGGGCACTGTTCATGGTACTGGACCAGTTTAAGTTTTGATGTTAACTGCCAGCCACATGGGCCATCATGACTACAGCAGTGCTCATAGAGGAAGTGGACACATTCCCTTAAGCTGAAGGTATTTTAACCTCCTTTCAATAATAGTATGTGTAAAATCCTAAATGGTTTTAAATAGCAGCGGTGGGAATCCTGAATTATTTTGACATGAATTCAAGAAATTACAAAAACACTATTTTAAATCAATTTTTAGGGCCCTAAAAAAAAAACCTCTTAGCTAACCTGATGTTATTCCACCTTTACGTGAGCACATCATACTTTGGCAAGTAAAGGGAGAAATGTAAAAGAGTCAAGACATTTTTCTGTGCACAGTGTTTGATAAAGGGCTCTAATGATGGCAGTTAGTGGAAAGAAATTTCCTTCAAGGGAGGAGATTCGTTGTGTACAGTACCGAGTTTTATATTTGTTAGATTTTGTAAGGAAGTAAGTTGGTAAGTAAATAAGCATGCAAAATAATCTTCTCAGGCTGTAAGTGTATAAAATTCAATGCAGAAATGATTAAGGTGGAATTCCCATCGTGGTGCAGTGGAAACGAATCCAACTAGGAACCATGAGGTTGCAGGTTTGATCCTTGGCCTTGCTCAGTGGGTTAAGAATCCGGCGTTGCTGTGAGCTGTAGTGTAGGTCACACATGTGGCTTAGATATATAGCATTGCTGTCGCTGTGGCTTAGACTGGCAGCTGTAGCTCCAATTCACCCCCTAGCCTGGGAACCTCCATATGTCGCAAGTGAGGCCCTAAAAAGCAAAAACAAAAACAAACAAACAAAACCAAGAAAAGGAGAAATGATTATGGCATACTCTGTGAGTATTTAAAATAATTCAGGTAGGAGTTCCCATCATGGCACAGCAGAAACAAATCCTACTAGGAACCATGAGGTTGTGGGTTCAGTCCCTGGCATCGCTCAGTGAGTTAATGATCCAGTGTTACTGTGAGCTGTGGTGTAGGCCGCAGACGCGGCTCGGATCTGGCGTTGCTGTGGCTGTGGCGTAGGCAGCTCTGCTTAGACCCCTAGCTTGGGAACCTCCATATGCAGCAGGTGTGGCCCTAACAAAAAATAAATAAGTAAATAAAATAAAAATTAAAAAAATAAAATAATTCAGGTAGAACCCCCACAAAAAAAAGTATTGGTACCTGAGGATAACTTTAAAACTATAAAATCCAAATTCTGCACAGGTGAAAGAAACATACTTAAATTTTAACGACAAAAACAAAGTAAAAGTATTGGTCTGAGAAACAGCTGGGTGTCTCAGGAGTCGAAGTTCCTCTTTAGATAAACAGAAGTGGTTGGGTTAGCCTTGAAATGATTTGGCTTTTAACACAAAGATGAAATAGAACCTTTGGTTTCTAAATCTCCTAGATACCTGAATAGAAAATTAATGTATTGTGCTATTTGAGCAGTTTTTTTCCACTAAAATGTATTCCACTGAATATAGTGACATTGTTAGGAAAAGAAAAGGGAAAAAAAAGAAATAAATCCTTTTTTTCTTTTTTTAGGGCCCTACCTGCAGCGTATGGAGGTTCCCAGGCTAGGGGTCTAACAGAAGCTGTAGCTGCCGGCCTTCGCCACAGCCACAGCAACACGGGATCCGAGCCGCGTCTGCAACCTACACCATAGCTCACAGCAACGCCGGATCCTTAACCCACTGAGCAAGGCCAGGGATCAAACTCGCAACCTCATGGTTCCTAGTCGGATTCATTTCCGCTGACCCACGACAGGAGCTCCATGTTAGGATTTATTTTGATTCTTTGATTAAAAATAGGCACACATAGTCCTTATGTATTTTATCTTATTTATATTTGTTATGTAAGTGAATACATCAGTAACATAGGTAAAATGCCAATTGATAATTATTTGGGATATCTTATTTTTTATACTTAATTTATCTATGAAATAATTACGAATAGGTGAAAAAATTTCTTGAATAAAATGTGCCTGATTTTTTTGGACAAAGACTGTATTTCTCTTAGTTTTTATTGAACTGATGAAGGTAATATGTGTTCAGGAGAGTAGTCTGTCAAATATAGATGTTAGGCTCTCTGTTCTAACTAGACTTTCTAGAATGTTCATCCAATAATTTCATAATACTTTTAGCTTCATCGAATCACTTTTAATTTTATTTGGAGGCCCTCTCCTAATTTTCTGTTTTAAATATACTCTTGTATTTTGGCTAGTTCAGAGACAGAATTGAGATTTGTCAGTTAATTTATCAATTCAGAAATGCTTATGAAGAATTAGAATTCTAGGCTCTGGGAAAATCATTCTCAGTACAAAATACATGGAGCCTGGAGTCTAAAAATATCATTCTCAAATGTAAAGATGCAGAATTTATAGTCTAGTTTTAGATAAGCAAATAATAATAATCACACAAATATGTATTTAGTGGAGATAAGGTGCTAAGAGAAGCATTCCAGGAAACTTAAATGTTTAAGATTTGGGGAAATTGTAGTATGGACTTTTTTGACAACAAAATGTAGAGTGTACCAGAAAAAGGGACTAGCACATATCAAGCATTCATGGTGGAAAGAACATTGAGGCATAGAATTGAAATATAGTTATTGAAGGAAGAATGGCTAAATTTGGAGTTAGGCAGGTGATGGGTTATCAGAGTCTTGACCAAAAAACAAAACAGGAATATATTCACACAAACATATAATGTCAGGATAATATGAAGCTGGGTATGTATGTTTGTGTGTGTATTGTTTTTTTAATTTTTTATTATAGTTGATTTACAGTGTTCTGTCAGTTTCTACTATATGGTAAAGTGACCCAGTTATACATATATATTCATTCTTTTTCTCACATTATCTTTCAACATGTTCCATCACAAGTGCTTGGGTATAGTTTCCTGTGCTATACAGCATGATCTCATTTCTTATCCACTCCAAATGCAATAGTTTGCATCTATTAACCCCAAACTCCCAGTCCATCCCACCCCCTCCCCATACTCCTTGCCCTTGGCATTCACAGTCTGTTCTCCGTATCCTTGAGTTTGTCTCTTTTCTGTAGATAGGTTCATTTGTATGATAAAGCAGATTCCAGATATAAGGGATATCATATGGTATTTGTCTTCCTCTTTCTGACTTAGTTCATTTAATATGGGAGTTTCTAGTTCCGTCCATGTTGCTGCAAATGGCACTATTTTCTTCTTTTTATGACTGAGTAGTATTCCATTGTGTGTATATATATATATTCCATTGAGTATATATATATACCTCTTCTTCTTAATCTGTTCATCTGTCATTGGACATTTAAGTTGTTTCCATGTCTTGGCTCTTACTAATAGTGGTGCAATGAACAATTTCTTTTTCAATGAAAGTTTTGTCAGGATATGTGCCAAGGAGTGGGATTGTTGGATTATATGGTAGTTCTGTATTTAGTTTTCTGAGGTACCTCCATACTGTTCTCCGTATGGTTGTACAATTTACATTCCCACCAAAATTGTAGGAGAGTTCCCTTTTCACCACACCGTCTCCAGCATTTATTATTTGTAGACTTACTAATGATGGCCATTCTGACTGTTGTGAAGTGGTACCTCATTGTGGAGTCAGAGATAACTGTGGTGGTTTGCCCCTGCCACCTTTAGATCTTGCAAGAAGCTCCCTGTGATGCTTAGCCTGCACTGGAGGCACCACCTCCTGTAGCAGGTACAAGAGGGTCCATCGCCCCTAGCCTGTATAAGAGGCACCTTGCTGCCCAGACCCCACCCCCACCTCAAATCCATGTAACCACAGAGAAACATATTCCTATGGCAGTCTGTCCCTCCACTCTTCCCCTCCCCAGAAATGGCTCCATTGCTGAAATCATTGAACAGTTTGAGTAGTTTTTGTGTGGAGTCCCTAGGGTTTTCTACATATAGTATCATGTCATATGCATAAAGTGACAGTTTTTTGACAGGGTAAACAAAACTAACAAAGCTCTGGCCGAACTCACTAAGAAGAGATAAAGAGTTCAAATAAACAAAATAAGAAATGAAAAGAGAGAAAACTCAATGGATACCTCAAAAAAAAAAAAAAAGCATAACAGAATACTGTGAACAATTATATGCCAACAAACTTGACAGCATAGAAGAAATGGACAACTTTCTAGAGACTTAAAGCCCACCAAAGCTGAATCAACAAGAAACAGATTAAACAGACCGATCGCTAGAAATGAAACTGTATATGTAATAAAAATACTTCTTACAAACAAAATTCTGGGATCAGATGGCTTAACAGGCAGATCCTCCCTGCTTCTCGTGCAGGCCCAGACCTCCTCCCAGTTTCCCTCGGCTCTGGTGCTCCACTCCCTGGCTCCCTCAGGCTGTCTCCACACCACCAATCCTCGTCCACTCCCTGGAACTGACCGCCAGAGCCTGAGTCTCAGTGCCAGCACCCACCCGAACATCTCAGACTGTGGTGTATGAGGGCGGTGGTCTTTGTGGCTCTCTCTCTGCTTGGCCCTCCTCAGTCCCACTGTGCCCTTTGCTTTGCAGCTTTGAGGTCCTTCAGTCTTGGCTAATCTCCCCATCAGTTACGTGGCTTCCCAGGGTGTGGGTTTCTTTCCTCTTTCACAGCTTCCTTTCAGGAGTGCTAGTTCCATTCTGATTTTTTTTTCTGTTTCTCCTTTTTTTCCCCTTTTTTTCTACCCATGTATGTGGAGGTTTAAGGTCTTTTGCCAGTGTTCAGTAGATGTTCTGTGTACATCATTCTACATGTAGATTTTTTTTTGATGCTTTTGTGAGAGAAGGTGAGTACCAAGTCTTACTCCTCCTTCATCTTGATCCCACCCCTTCTATCCTATATTTCTTACGTGATGATTCCTTATCTTCTGACTTCACGTAGAAGCACAGGCAGAAGAAAACTTAAGGTGGGGATTTCCTCTATGTGAGAATTAAGTTCGTCATCTTGACATTAAAAAAAATAGAAATACTTAACAAATACAAAGTATCATATATTATAATGTTGACTTTTTTCCTTTCTTAATAAAACATGAAGTGATTTCCTCTGCTAGGGTGGGATACAATAACCTTATCTCAGATTTTTCTGTTCAAAATCTGCACAGCTAGAGTTTACAATAACCACAAATCTGATATGAGACTTAAAAGAAGTGCCTGTCACCAGATTTTTCTTATACTTTAGGTCTCAGTGGAGACATCTGATTCTTGTTTCTGGGAAACAGGACTTTAAATGTATATATTTTAGTTAAGTCTCTATTCACTTGGAATCATCATTTCCTCAATCAATATGTATTGCTTTTTTTCTATATATTATTTGAATCCCCACACTAGATTATAAACTAATTTGTGACTGCTTACTCTGATTTATTTTTGGCATATGCAAGATACTCAGCAAATAATTTCTAAATATTCCCAAGTGCAGCTCAACTTTAGACTTATTTCCCACATAAGACCACTCATATTCCTATGTAGATTTCGTTTATGGGATATCCTTTATGTGTGTTTCAGGGAATATGGTGTGCCACATAGACCTCTCAGCATTGTATTATATCTAAATAAAAGAATGTGTCCATGTAAATAATGCCATAGGGTTTAACCAGTGTTCCTTCTGTCCTGAATAGTTACCTGATTTAAAAAAAAAATAAAAAATAGAGAAAGAGTGAAGTAGGGGTAACAGTAAGTAGATTCTGTGCATAGCTGACTTGACAACGCTTTAAAGACTGAATATAAGGTACACCAAAAAAGACAGATAAGTTTATGGTTCATGGGGTTGTTAGGTTCTTTACATGGCATAATGGATGCTACATTTCTGTGACCAAAAGATTTCTGAGACTTTATCTAATAATCAAAATAGTCGTTTGGCACTTCATTAGCAACCAAACCAGTTGCTTTTACAAGTGAATTATGATTATAAGATTTATACAATTGGACAAGCAGTCAAATTTCCAGTGAATTCTTAAAGAGAATCTAAACTGTAATTTGAGTTGGATAACAAAAAAATAAACTATCTTTTAATACATCAGAACAATGTCTAGAATTATAGCCGATCTTTACTAAGCACTTACTTTGTGCCACATACTGTCCTAAGAGCTTCATTTACACAGTCATTTATTTGTCAAAAAGGTAGGTATTGTATTGTCTGCATACTTTCTGAAGAGCATAAAGCTTAATTAACTTGTCTCAACTAGCAAGTCGTCGAGTATAGAATTCAAACATGTATTCAGCCATTGAGCAAACGTTACTGAACAGCATTACTAAAACAGAGAAATACAGATTTTAATATTTTTATTTATTTAACATTTTTCCATTTTAGCTGGTTTCCAGTTTTCTGTCAATTTTTCAGCTGTACAGCTGATGACACGGTTATGCATACATATATAGATTTGCAGATTTTTTATATTTTTAAAAACATTTAAAATACATATTCACACCCTAAACAGTATAAAACATATACTTAACTAATGTAACTAAGGGTAAATTAAAATTTTCATCATTTAATTTATTAAGATTATATTTTTATATTATACTTAGAACCATGGTACTTATAGGAAGTGTTTAAACTAAAAGTGAATACAGTGTGAACAAATTCTCAGGACAGGCAACATTGTTCAGAAGAATGTTGAAGTATGAGTTGAGTGGTCCACTTGGGTGTCATAATGTTTATAAATCCAGCTCCATTACTTATTACATGTCTGGCTGTGGAGAATTTCTTTTATTTTCACTGTTTCAGCTTCCTCATCTCTAAAAGGGATATGACATTTACTGAGGTTTAGTAAAGATGAATGAATTAATATGTGAAAATTTCTTGGAGCAGTGCCTGAAACATTCCAAGTGCTCAACAAATGTTAGTTATGAGGATGATGACTCCAATGATGATGATGATGAAAATATATGGACACATTAAAAAATAGGGTAAAAATTATTTTGTGCCTTTAAACCCTATAGCAAAATAACCTTCTATAATATATTTTACTCTGCAGTCAGAATTCCTAGTCTCAGTTGTATTTTAATATTCACCAGTCCTAATCTCATTCCATTTCAAATATTTCTTGATATACCGTGGTTTTTGCAGCAAACACTATGTGTCTTATCTCCACTTAAAATTCAAGCTCAGAGAAATTGGCTATATTCTGCTTATAAATTTGGATCATATTACACATCTAATAGGTGCTTAATAAGGAACAATCGAGAAACAGAGAATAACTCCAATATTTTTCTGTGACTGCTTAGTAATTCTAGGTCTTCTCAGGTGATGAAGTAAAATGCAAACAAATGACTTTTATATATTTTAAATACCATGACTTTACAAAAGCATGCATAGCATAAGCTGCCAGAATTTCATATATCTTGAAAAATCAGGTCAACTGATACTTATTTTAAAATACCACAAAATATAAGCCCTCAGCGACAGAATTTCAGAAATGTTCATTTTGATTGGGCATAAGGAAGAAAGGGCATAACTTAGAAACAAAATCTGCAGTTGAGGTTAATCGTGACTTGTGAGGAGCTGTTCCATAAGTAAATGCTTATTTCAAACTATTTTATCTATTCTGGTTGTGGAAGCTGTGAGTTTTAAGTCTGGTTAAAAAAAAAGAGGAAGAAAGCTATTTCTTAAAAGAAGAAATCTAGGCCACATTTGTCTTCAAAAGCATCTTTGCTCATTTATTTGACTGCTGGCCTAAATTTTAAAAAGTCAAATTTCAAATGAAATAGTTTTTCTTTGTATAAGTATTGGGGCTACACATGAGGGCACAGAATAATAAAATTTTGGCATTTATGTCTTCAAATCTCAATTATATCTCTGTTGCTTATGGTACATAGTCAAAACTTAAAACCATATGTCCAAATGTAGTTCTATAATTTGGGTCTAGAAACACTGAATTTGTAATTAATTTGTTTAATAACCATTTATTGATTCTGTATTAAAGCATTTCTCTACATGAGCCTGAGAGTGGAGCTGAAATCTATTTCATCCTAATTAAATCTTCACTACCTTAGCTTAGAAAGGAATCCTCAGCATATATATGCGGAATCAATCAGTTAATTAATATAAGATGCTATGTAATGTCTTCATTGTTAGTAGGAAAGAATTGAAGACCTTACACATTAAGTGCTTTCTGAAGGTAACTTAAATGAAATTAACTGGTTGATATTATTGAAAAGTGAAAAGTTCATCAGGATATAGGCATAGATGAATGTAAAGGGTCAAATTTGGTCGTCAGGCTCCATCTCTGGATTGATTAGACTGCTTCTTGGTGCAAGGCAGGAAGATGGTTATCACACACCAGAACACACACATACACAGGCACATACCATTCTCTTCAACCGTGCACAATCTAGAGCATTCATGCCAAAATTATACATGGTATGGCATCCAAGAATTGAGGTACTTTGTCACATCAGGTGTGACATCTTCCTAGCTGTAAGACTCTAAGCTATTTTTTTTTAATTTATTTGAGGTTTTGTTTTATCATAATTATTCCAATTGTTAAGTATACTGTCTACTTCATACGGTTATTTGGAGGATGAAATAAAATGATCTAACTTGAAAGGCTGGTATGATGCCTGGCAAGTGGTAGTTATTCAGTTAATGGTGGTAGTTATTAAAATCACGATTGCTATGATTACCCCACACATAGTAAAAAATACCCGTAGACAACTCTAAATCTCGTCATCTGCTCAACCCCAAATTAATGCCATGGGGCAAGTGTTCTCTGCATCTAGAATGCACAATATGCTTTCTTTAAATCATGTATAAATATTTATCATGGTCTAGAAACTTTGGGCTAAATAAAAACTTAATCACTCATAATACATCCAATACGTGGTCATAGGGGGAACAGCAACAGCAACAACAACACAAAAGACCAACAAAACAGAGAGGCAGGGTAATTAGAGTATCAATACAAGGTGAATAGAAGAAATACAACACACAGAACTCAGTTTCAATAGCATATATCATGTTTACCTAGAGTGGAATATCAGCAGCCCTCTGTCTCGGCCATGGCATGAATTCTTGGCTCTGTATGTTTTTATGTCTATTTCTTCTCTCTGAAAGGATCTCATTTGCTCAATTTATCTATGACCATATGTAAGAGAAGTGAAGTGGGGCCTGTAACACTTGAGCAGAACTCTTCTTATTCTTGTCTGTTTAAGAACTGGGGATTTTGTTAGGGTGAGCTATATACTAGGCTCATGTTTCCAGGTTGATGTATCTCTGGAACTATAACTCCCATAAAACTCAGTAAAATGCTACTCATTTTAATTATTGGAAACTCTAAGAACTACAAAAACATATCTAAACTCTTGGTAACAGTCTTTGTTTTTAAAATCCATTTTGCCCAATAGTGATACAGCTATTTTAATATTTTTTTTAAAAAATGTTTTCGTGTTACATCTTTTTCATCTTTTAATTTTTAGCCTAACTGTAAGCTTGTAGTTAATATGAATTTACTCTATATAGTGTATAGTTGGATCTTCACTAATTAATAAATTTTTCAATCTCTGACTTTTAATTGAAGTGTTTGTATAATTTAATCTAATAATTGATTTGGTTGATTTAATTCTACATTTCACAAAGTATTATTTTCCTATCGATTGTTTTGTGTGTGCTTTTTAGGGCCACACCCATGGCATATGGAAGTTCCCAGGCTAGGGGTCGAATAGGAGCTATAGCTGCCAGCCTGCGTCACAGCCACAGCAATACAGTATCAGAATCGCATCTGTGACCTACACCAGAGATTAGGCAACGACGGATCCTTAACCCACTGAGCAAGGCCAGAGATTGAACCCGCCATCCTCATGGATCCTAGGGTTCATTAACTGCTGAGACACGAAGGGTCATTAACTGCTGAGACACAAAGGGAACTCTCCTACTATAGATTTTTTTAGTGTTTTTCTGTCCTATCTTCATTTAGACTAATTGTTTTTATGTTTCTATTTATCTAAACTATTGCTTATTAGCTGCACTTTCTTTTGTATGTTATTGGTTTTTGGTAATTGTTTTAGGGTCTATAATGTGCATAATTAACTTATCACAATCTGCTTTCAAATAATACTACACTACTTCAAATAATAGTGTAAGGACTTTACAGCACTCTAATTCCATTTCCCCCTCCTATCCTTTGTGTTATTTTTCTATTTTTCTAACTTTTATTATAGTTGATTTACAGTGTTCTGTCAATTTCTGCTGTACAGCAGAGTGACCCAGTTTATATATATCTATCTCTATCTCTATATCTATAACTATATATATATTCATTCTTTTTCTCACATTATCCTCCTTCATGCTCTATCACAGTGATTAGATATAGTTCCTTGTGCTATACAGCAAGAGCTCATTGTTTATCCACTCCAGATGCAATAGTTTACATCTACTAACCTCAAACTCCCAGTCCACCCCACTCCCTTCCCCTCCCCCTTGGTAACAACAAGTCCGTTTTCCATGTCCACAAGTTCATTTCTTTTCTGTATATAGGTTCATTTTTGCAGTCTTATTAGATTCCAGATGTAAGTGATATCATATGGTATTTGTCTTTCTTTTTCTGACTTCACTTAGTATGAGAATCTGTAGTTTCATCAGTGTTGCTACAAATGGTATTATTTTCTTTTTTATGACTGAGTAGTTTCCATTGTGTATATGTACCATATCGTCTTAATCTTTTTATCTGTCAGTGGACATCTGGGTTGTTTCCATGTCCTGGCTATTGTGAATAGCGCTGCAATGAACATACAGCTGCATGTATCAGTGAAAATTTGGTCCAGATATATGCCCAGGAGTGTGATTGCTGGATCATATGGTAGTTCTGTACTTAGTTTTCTGAGGTACCTCCACACTGTTTTCCATAGGGGCTGTACCAATTTATATTCCCACCAACTGTGTGGGAGACTTTCCTTTTCTCTACACCCGCTCCATGATTTGTTATTTGTGACTTACCAGTGATGGCCATTCTGACCAGTGTGAGGCAGTACCTCATTGTAGTTTTGGTTTTCATTTCTCTAATCATTAGTGATGTTGAGCATTTTTTCATGTGCTTATTGGCCATCTGTATGTCATATTTGGAGAAATGTCTGATCCGGACTTCTACCCATTTTTCAGTTGGGTGGTTTGTTCTTTTTTGTTGTTGTTTAGTAATATGTGTTGTTTGTATATTTTGGAAGTTAAGGCCTTGTAGGTTGCATCATTTGAAACTATTTTTCTGACGCATTTTATTTCTATATATGACATATACCTCTAAAAGACCCTCTACTTTATCCAGTCAATTACTTTTTAAAAGAGATTTTAAAATGACAATAATATATTCATCACATACTTATTATTTCCAGTATTATTCATTGCATTTAGATCCAAATTTCTATTATTTTTCTTATGCAGAAATCTTTTCTTTGAATTTCTTTTTGTACTGCTTATTTGCTGGTGATAAATTCTACCAGTGTTTGATTATCTGAAAAATATTTTTATTTATTAAAAATTATTGATTTATAATGGCATAAAATAAACTGTAAATGTTTGAGTATATAGTTTGATAGGTATTGTCATATATATTCATCCTAGATTATGGACTTTTTTGTTGACCTCAAATTTTCTTATATTCGTTTCTACTACGCCTTACCACCGACTCTGATCACAGCAGCCATTAATCTACTTTCAGTTGATGTAAATTAGTTTGCACTTTCTACAGTTGTACATGAATAGGATCTTACAGTGTATACGCTATCTGACATCTTCAATTCAATGCGATTATTTTGAGATGCATACATTTTGTTGCATACAGCAAATTGCTGAGTATTTTATTCCATCAAGGAGTGGAAGGACTTAACAATAAATCCAGTTTGTGTTTAACTTTTAAGAAATGGTTAGATTGTTTACCACTCAAGCAGAAGGGTTTGAGACTTCCAGTTGCTCCTAATTTTTGGCAGCACTTGGTCTGGTTAGTCTTTTTAGTCTTAGAACTAATAAGTGTGTAGGGATTTCTCAGCTAATTTTACAGCTAATAGCATGGAACATCTTTTAGTGCTAATAGCATGGAACATCTTTTAGTGTTTGCCATCCTTATATTTATTTGTTTAAATGTTTATTCTTCCCTATTTGTAATTGGCTTACATGCCTCCTTCTTATTGATTTTTGAGTTCTGTGCATGTTTTGAATATATATCTGTTATATTTGATTAGAATATATTTTCTTCCAGTCTGTGCCTTGATTTTTCATTCTAACAGTGTCATTTACAGAGTAGAAGTTCTTAATTCAGATAAACTTGATTGTATTGATTTTGTCTCTTATGAATTATGTTTTTGGTATTGTATGTAAGAAATCTTTGCCTTACCAAAATTCACAAACCCTTTCTCCTGTGTTTTCTTCTGGAAGTTTTTGGTTTTACACCTTGAGACATTTGATTTAATCATTTATAACTGTGAATATAGATACAAGTTTATTTTATTCTTGTAAATTTTCAAATATTCAGGCACTATTTGTTAAAAAGACAGTTATTTTTTCACTGATCTGCATCTTTGTTCAAAATTAAACAAATGTATATATATGTGTGTGTGTGTGTGTGTGTGTGTGAAGATTTATTTCCATACTCCCAGTTATTCCCTTTTCTGATACCTATACCACATTTTCACAATTTACTATAGCTAGAATGCAAGTAGTGTAAGTTTTCCAACCTTCCTTTTTTTTTTTTAATTTAGTATGCTAGGCCCTTTGAATTTCCATACAAACTTTAGAAGTAACTTGTTAATCTATACAAAGAAGCCTGTTGAAACTCTGATTAAATTGTACTGGATTTGGGGATAATTGACACCTTAACAATATCGAGTCTTCTGATCTGTAAATATGGTACATTTCTGTATTTATTTTGATCCTTAAAAATATTTTTCCACCTATTTTGAGCTTTCATTATATAGAACTGCACGTTTTTTCTTAGACGTCCCCCTAAGTATTCCATATATATGATGCTAATATTGAGTATTTCCTTTTTTCTCAGTCTGATTATTGATAGGATATAAATAGGTTGTAGAAATATATAATTTGTATAATGATCTTATATTCTTTTTTTTTTTTTATGGTTTTAGGGCGGCACCCACAGCATATGGAAATTCCCAGGCTAGGGATCAAAGTAGAGCTCTAACTGCCAGCCTACACCACAGCCACAGCAACACGGGATCCAGGACGCATATGTGAGCTACACCACAGCTCATGGCAACTGGATCCTTGACCCACTGAGCAAGGCCAGGGATCAAACCTGCAGTCCTCAAGGATACTAGCTGGGTTTGTTTCCGCTGTGCCACAGTGGGAACCCTCATGATCTTATATTCTAATGCTGTGCTAGTCTCACTTATTAGTTCTGATAGCTTTTTGTAGATACCAAAAGATTTTGGTATAGATGATCTGGTCATCCATGAGTAAAGATGGCTTAGTTCTTCTTGTTATGAATTTTGTGTTCTTTCTATTACATGTGTTTGACCCTATTTATTTTACTTTAAATATTATTTTAGCTACACCCTTCAAAGTTGGCAAGTTGTGTTTTTATTTTTGTTAAATTAAGATTACTTTGTATCTTTTTTTTAATTTTAGGTTTTTCTGTGACCCATGGGTATTTAGAAGTGTGTTATTTCATTTGTAAGGATGTGGGAAATATTTCAGAAACCTTTTAATTATTTATTTCAAATTTAATTTGGTTAGATTTTATGATTTTTTTTCATTTTTCAAATTTATTGACTTTTGCTTTATTTTATATGTTGAAATCCACCTGCCCATTAATTTTTGTGTATATTTTTCACATAACATAAAATTTACCACCTTAACCATTTTTAGTTTTACTGTTTGTTCAGTATTATTAAGTATATTCATACTATTGTGGATTCAATCTCCAGAACTTTTTCATTTTGCAGAACTGAAATTCTGCCTTTGTTAAATGACAGTAATGTATTCCCTACCAAACCTTAGCAACCACCATTCTATTCTTTCTCTGTGATTCTGATTACTCTGTATACCTCATAAAACTGGTCTATGCAATATTTGTCCTTTTGTGACCAGCTTATTTTCATTAGTATAATATCCATAATCTACTTCTTTTTTAAGAGAGGATAACACTCCATTGTATGTATCTACCACATTTTGTTTATCGGTTCATCCATGGATGGACATAGGTTTCTTCTACCTTTGGGCTATTACAAATAATGATGCTTTGAATATAGGTGTACAAATATCCCTTCAAGACCCTGGTTTCATTTTTCTTGTTGTATACACCCAGAAGTGGAATCGCTGGATCATTAAGTCATTATCTATTTAATTATTTGAGGGGCTGCCGTGCTCTTTTCCATATTAACTGTACCAGTTTATATTCACACCAGTAGGGTGAAAGGGTTCCACTTTTTCCACATTTTCACCTACATATTTTCTGTTTTTTATAGGATTTATATGAATGTGTGTGAAGTGATCTCACTTTGGTTTTGATTGTATTTCTTATGATTAGGAATTCTTTATATATTATAGATATTAATCCCTTATCAGATGTATGTGTTGCAAATCTTCCCCTCTGCCCCTCAATTTGTTTATGGCCTTCTTCTCTATTGATCGTGTCCTGTGATGCACAAAAGTTTTTAAATTTGGTGTGGTCCAGTTTAATTACTTTGTTTTCTTTCTTTTTTTTTTTTTTTTGGTCTTTTTGGTCTTTTTAGCGCTGTACCTGTGGCATATGGAGCTTCCCAGGCGAGGGGGTCCATTCGGAGCTATAGTCACTGGCCTATGCTAGAGCCACAGCAATGTGGGATCCAAGCCGCGTCTGCAACCTAGACCATGGCCCATGGAAATTTCAGATCCTTAACCCACTGAGCTAGGCCAGGGATCAGAGCCACATCCTCATGGATACTTGTCAGGTTCACTAACCACTTAGCCACAACAGGAATTCCCAGTTTAAGTTACTTTCATTGCCTGTACTTTGGTATCAGTTTCCCATAATCATTGCCATATTCATTGTCATGAAACTTTTTCCCCATGTTTTCTTCTAAGTTTTGTGAGTTTAACTCTTACCTTTGGGTCTTTGATACATTTTGAATTAATTTTTGCATGATGTAAGCAAAGGGTCCAACTACATTCTTTTGCATGAAGATATCCAGTTTTACCAGCACCATTTGTTGAAAGCCTGTGCTGTCCCATTGAATGTTCTTGGCTCTTTTGTCAAAAAACATTTAACCGTGTATGTGAAAATTTCTTTCTATTCCATTGGTCTATATGTCTGTCTTTATTGACAGTATCACACAATTTTAATTATTGTAGCTTTGTAATTAGTTTTGAAATCCAGAAGTTTGTGTCCAACTATGTTTCCCTTTTTTGACTTTTTTTTTGACAATTTAGAATCCCTTGAGATTCCATGTAAATTTTAAGTTGGATTTTTTTTTTCTGTTTCTTCAAAAGACACTGATGGGGAGTTCTCTTATGGTGCAGTGGGTTAAGAAACTGGTGTTGTCACAAGTGGCTTGGGTAGCTGCTCTGGCATGGGTTAGATCCCTGGCCCAAGAACTTCTATGTACCACTGATGTGGCCAAAAAAAGAAAGAATAGACAAAAAAGTTTTGGAATTGTGATAGGGATTGCATCAAATCTGTAGATCACTTTATATAGTATTGACATTTTAATATTATCTTCCACTGCATTGAACATGTGATATCGTTCCATTAATTTGTGTCTTCTTTAATTCTTTCTATAATTTTTTACAGTTTTTATTGTACTATGTTTTGTGTCCATGATTTTTATCCTAAGTATATAATTCTTCATGCTGCTATTGTAAATTGATTTTTTCTAACTTCCATTTTGGGTTGTCCATTTGGAATTTTTTCTTTCTTTGTATTGATATATAGTTGATTTACAAAATTATATTAGTTTCAGGTATTTCTGTTGTTTTATAAATGTTATTCAGGTCATGTTGGTTAATGTTTTTTGTTTTGTTTTGTTTTGTTTTTATCTTTTGTACCTACTGATTTTCTGCCTAATATCCCCTCAGCTATTGAGCAAGATACTGAAATCTTTATATTTGATGATTTACAGTACTGTTAGTTTTTGTTTAATGTATCTTGGAGTACTTTATTATGCATGCAACTATTTGGCATTATTATTTCCTCTGAATTAAATGACTCCCTTTTGTCATTATGAAATGACTCCCTAAAAAGAATGGGCTAAATTAAAATGAAAGTTGAATTTTTAAAAGAGTTGGTAACATTTCTGAGTATGGAGATAGAAGAAAAAAAAGTAAAACAAAAATAGATTCAACCCTAATCAATGTCAAGCCAAAAGAACGGAATAACTGTTACACCATGACTATACTAATCAAGTTAAGAACTTTTCTAGCCTCCAATATATCTATTCCTCTTTGTCTATCTGAATCATGAAGGAGTAAAAACCAGATTTAGCAGTATGAATCAGTGTACAGAAGAGGAAATTTGAAAAATAATCCTACCATAACTCCTTTTCCCACTAAAGGAATATATTTTGCCAAAGACCAAGTTGAGATGTAAAATCTTATCATTAAATAAAGTTTACAAGTTTTAATTATTCATTTGGACTAGCATTATTAACTACTGACCTGGCACTACTTTTATAACTGCAAATGATTTTAGGAATTTATGTTATCTAAAAGTGAACATAGAAGCCATAGAATTTTCTCAGAAGTGGCTTTGATCGTACTGTGAAGGACAAAATAAAATAATTCATTCCTGACTTTTTTTTTCCTCAAGAAAAATCTTGTGTTTAATCTAACATTTACATTAATTATGAGGTCTTTCTACTTTTGCCTTTGACTTTTTCCTTAGTCTTCCTTGGTCCTTAGATACTAGTTTGTTTAAATCCTACAAAACTACTTCCTTCTCATCTGTGAAGCACCTTTAATTATCCATGAGTAGACAGATTTTTAAGTCAAGAAAGGAAATGAAACTCAGAGTCCCATTTTTACTGGATTTTCTTGTAAGGCAGTTAGTGAGGGTTTTGATTGAGGAGCTTTGCTTTGTAAAGAAGGTTATAACCAGGTTACTTATCAAAGAGTTTTGAAGAAGTGTCAAAGAAGCATCCTTCTATCGACATTTTTTGGCTCCCTGTTCTTTAGGTGACAATAAAAAAAAGTTGAGTTTAGCTGTGTAAACATCATGCTAATCACGTTCATATATGTGAGCTGTTTAACACTGTGCTTAATAAGCATGAAGCACAATAAGGATTAGTCACATTATTAAATATGCTAGAAAATTTTGCTGTGTATTGTATTTGATTAAAACCCTAAATCCTGCTCATATGTGTTCAGAAATCCTATTATGTTGCTCAGAAAACAGGCAGCTACTCACAACTTGGAAAAAGGAAGCCCCTACTTTCCTTTTTTTTTTTTTTTTTATCATTTTCTGCTGTCCTGTCACTCAGAAGTTCTCTTAATGGTCCACATGGCCATTCATTTGCAGGTAGATAGCCGTAGCATGCTGAGGTCATATGTAGGCAGTAGCTGTTGTTAATGCTATTCCTTAGTACTTTGCTTATCCACCCTCCTTCTAGTCTGTGGGACTTCTTAGACCACGTTCTAAGTCCTTTTTTTTTTCTTTTAATTCAGGGAGACTAGATTTTTCTCATCTTTGCTCATGGCTTTATTTTCCATCCATATGCAGAAGGATATAAATCTATCTTCTGTCCATACTGCTTCCATTCCCTTATATTTCTTAACTCCAATTAATCCACTTCTCCACTTTGAAGATTCAAAAGCATTTCCAAATTAATGTGTCCAAATATTCCACATGAAACCCTCCACCCACAATTGTTATCATCTCCATAAATAGTAGCATTTATTTCACTCACTAAATAGACATTAATTCAGTGACTACTATATAGAAGGCATTGGTTTAGGTGCTAGATAATAGCCTTAAACAAAACAATAACTTTGCCTTTATGGTGCTTATGTCATGATATATCTGGTTTCTTAAGTCAAACAATTAGGAGTCTCTTAAGAATTCACTTTCACTTTAACCTTATTGATCTAACCGCCAACATAAATATCAGATTAATGTATTTGTCTTGTTTTCCACTTGTACTATGGCAGTTCAGGACCGTACTTTGAAGTTTTCAATGATTTCTTATTTCCCTTACACTAAATTTTCACCAAGACTTTTATGATCCAGTAAAATTTAGCCCCTATTCGAGGGGGAGAAAGAGAGAAGGGTAAGGAATAAAGGGATGGGCGGTCTTTCCATTTTTTTCCTTTTTTAATTTTACCTTCTATGTAAACCTAGATAATGTTTTAATTGTGGATTTTTCTGATTCTTTCTTGCCATGATGACATATTCTTGTGTGGATTTTCCTTACTTGTTAATGAATCTTAACACACATTGTGTTCTAGTTAGGATATAGACTAAACTTCCCATCATAAGAACACTCCTATGTTTAACAGAATCACTCTGTAACAAAATACCCTGTTCTTAAGGCAGAAGTTTTCGTTTTTTGTTTTTTTTTCTAACATGGAAGAAACCAGAGATGAACTTCCTGTGGTTCTCAAGGCAGCTCATCCTCTAGATGATACTGTCATGTCCAGGTTCATGGTGGTACTTCCATTGCTGCCTTTTCAGTGAGAAACAAGAAATAAGAAGTGGGGAGAAGGAAACTAATTTTTAAATAACACCATCTGAAAGTTGCATGGACATCCTAATGGCCGAAACTTAGTCACATATCTACATCTAGTTACAGTAAAATGCTGGAAAACATAGTTTTAATTGAGTAACCAACTTGCAACTAAAATGTCTTGGAGGAATGAAGAACAGAGAGACAATAAATTCTGGGGTATTTTACAATTTTTTTTTTGTAAAAATTATGAATTATCTCTGTCTCTTCTTCCTGCTTTTCCTTTTGTGTTTTAAGCATGAAGCATGGTATATTAATCAGTCAATATGCATGACCAAATAAATATTTCAGGAAGGACCTTTCTGAGCTGAATTTTTAATCTAGTGAATTATAATTTTTAAATAAAGTATAGCATATCTTAAATTCTAAAAACAGTTTATTTGTAGAACATAAGAACTATAGAAAATATTGTTACGAAATCGGCACATATGTCTTTCAATAAGAAAACGATGACCAAGCTTCGTGTAAATTTAATCTCATTTCTCATTTTTTGGTCCTATTCATTAAAAATTTGCCATACTGATTTCTAACTAACGATGTTAATGGGGAGCCAAGTTGTAGATTCTCAATATATTGCATATACTTAAATCCGATATAAAAATAAATAGTCACTAATGATTTTTTAAACAAGAAAAATATGTCAACCCTATGCCGTAAGCTTTAAGAAGCAAAAGTCAAGAAAAAGAGAAGGAAGATTCCAACACAGAGTACTGACACTTCTTATAAAGCTCCTATCAAAAGCTTTTATCAAAAATGGAACTGACATGTAAAGAAGATCTTGAAAACTGTTGGTACGGTTCCCCACATTCTAATAGAAATTGATTTATTGCATAGGTGTGATGGTAGAGCAGAAACTGTGGCTATAATCTTATAAGTAAATGGTGAAGGTGAACTAATAGAAATGGTTTCACCCTCAATTAGGAGAATAATCCCCATCCTGAGAGTATTTCTCTATGAGAATAAAAGTTTCCTTCTAGGTAGAATAAACTCAGAAAGGATATGTGATAAATTCCCAGAAGACAGGACAGAGTTTAGCTTGTCCACAGCTGGCTGTAGCTGAGTTCTTTTCCTCTCCATTGGCAGCTTTGCTTTAGGGTACAAAATAGATTCTCAGATTGTGAGTACAAAGTGAAGACGAACACATCTCAGATGATGTTTAAAATGCCAGAAGAAAAAGCCATCCACAGATCAAAACCAATAGATCACCTAAATTAAACTTTCTATAAACAAAACAAAACCATATGGCCCGAAAGAGGCCATATATTCTTTAACATATTCTTTAATATAAAAAAGAATAGGAAAAGGGAGGCTCTAGTTAGATGGAAATATCTAGCATAGATAAATACATAACTCAAGAAATAGAAGAAAATTCCACAGTGCTAACTTATACTGTAGAATAATTTAATGAGATGGTGAATTTTATGAGGAAGGAAGCGCTATCATACATTCAGACAACAGGATGAGATTAAAATGGAAATTGCAAACTAAGGAAACAAGATGAAGACAAAAATAACTTCAATATAGAACTAAAAATTTAAAAAGAAAGTGAAAGGAAGGCTGTAGACACCACTGACTTTTTATTTACTGACAGAGAAAAGACCTTGAGTTAGTAACTGGACAGAAAAGATAAACAAAGAGGTCACATCAACTTACAAAAAAGTTAATATAGAAGACAGACAAAATCATCCGATGAAAGAATAATTGAAATCCCTAATGAATGGAACAGAAATGTAATCAACTATGTAACTGAAGAAAGTGTTCTTGAAATGAAGAAAAATTGTATCTGCAAGGTAAGAGGACATTGAAAGTTCCAGGAAAATTTGGTATAGCATGATTGACACTAATATATCTCCTTGTCAGGTATTGTCTTTAAAAAAGGAAGATGTTAGGTGTCCAATTAAGAAGAGATAGGTCTTAAAATCAGCCTAATCTTAGAGTTGTGCATGTAAATAAAGCCTAAAAAGTTTAAATGCAAACAAAATTTTGATAACATTAAGCATTCCATTTTTTTGCATTATATTTTTAATAAAAGAGACATAAATCTTTACTTATATGATCACCATTTGTTTTGCAAAGTATATTTCACCTAGCAGTAGAAAAGAGCAAACAAAAGGTATTTGCATTGTCAAAGATTTTAGAACTGTGTTACCATATCTTACTGCATAATGAGGATAGCTTTGGCTACAATATTTAACTTATCTTCAAGGGTGTTTTTTGTGCATTATTTGTGTGATTAAAATTAGTATAAATTATTTATTATTTTGAATCTAAAACAAACCAACAAACAAAAACATTGAGAACTTTGAAATGGAGAATCACCAATAGTGCTTTCATCTTTTGCCTTAAATTTGTGAGAGGGCTCAGCTTATACCTTCCCTTTTGTATCTTGACATATTTGTAGCTTGACAAAGAATTAAGAAGTAGTCAGTGCTGTTATTTTCTTCTCATGGACCTGGCTAATGTTTCCATGGTTATTATTGCACATTTATTTATTATTTATTTATATTTGCTTTTTAGCGCTGCATCCGTGGCATATGGAGGTTCCCAGGCTAGGGGTCTAATCAGAGCTATAGCTGCAGACCTACGCCACAGCCATGCCAGATCCGAACCATATCTGCTACCTACACCACAGATCGTGGCAACACTGGATCCTTAACCCACTCAGGGAGGCCAGGGATCGAACCTGCAACTTCATGTTTCCTAGTCAGGTTCATTTCTGCTGTGCAACAATGGGAACTCCTGTACCTTAATTTTAAAATCCTATTCCTAGTCAGCTATTTTTTTAATTCAAGTTTAATGAATTTATTCCCAAATGACTTGAGAACAGTGTGGTGACAGGTCATGCAGTAAAAGATCTGACTCCAAGTTTACATCGAACTTAGTGTCTGTTCTATCCTCAGTCCTCTTACAGATCGGCATACTCCCACTTTAAGGGGATATGTGAAAATGGGCAACTGAGTTTTAGCTCAGAAACTCATACAGGCTGTTTTTCTTACGTCTTATTTGCGTCTTCCCTGTTTATTATCCATAGTTTGGAATTATTTTCTAGATTTAGCAGAATGCCACATAGCTTGAATCATAACCTCTCAAACCCATAGTGAGGATATGGCCTCTTTACCCATTAGCTACCCTCATCACAAAAAGTGCATAGGAGATACTCTTTCTTCTGTACCAAGGTGCTTCCCCTAGTCATCTGTCAGATTAAAAAATCTGCTAGAAGAGTTCAGGATGACACTGGAGCAGAAGCCCAGCAATATAAATCAAACAAACATGAAAAGAGGTCAGAAGTGCCTGCAGTGGACACATAGAACCCCAGCACCAACTTCAGCCCCAGCAGGTGCTAAATTTATGAACATAAAACTAATTGCACATCACACTGGCTGTTGAGCCTGAATCCACTGATAAAGTGCATTGATAAAGATTTACTTACAGACAAGGTAGAGCCAAGGCTTCAGGTGAATGTCAGTTCCTGCATTTAATAGTAGCCATGGACGGGAGAAATTGAAACAACACATTTTGTCAAAAATGCTTAACTGAAAACACTTGGAATGCTGTAATACAAAAAACCAGTCATGAAGGGCAGCCATGGCAGATATCCCATGAAAACAATTATGTTTCTGTTTTGGAATTGTGGGCCATCTTAGCTAGTCATAACTATTTACTTCAGATGAAATGCTGGAACAAACCGTGCTATTATAAAATCTTTGTCCATAAAATAAACACTTTTCTTTGAAGTCTGCATTTGGACTATTGGGATGGTGCCAAATAAAATATTAGTTTAGTAAAACGTGTTATTTGGAAGATGTACTATAATGAAAATACTATTCATACTTACTTTTGATTTTGTTTCTTGTTATAAGGAAATTATCATTGGCATTGTGATCAAAAAGCATTTTTTAAACATATCTGGTTTTTCATACTGGATATGCCCCATATGATATGTAATACTTGACAAATATCATAAACACAAGTTCTATACAAGAGTTTACCGTTAAACACTAATAACTTAAAAAACACTAATTTTGTGGTAAGAAGTGATTATACATATGATAGTTCCTTGTAAACTATGCCATACTCTACAATGCTAAATTAATTACAGTAATAATTTTGAGCAACTCTAGGCAGTTAATATAGTTGATGTAATAATTTCTCTTACTACTAAAAGATTGTAAGAAACTACAAAGTGGAACACAAACACATATGCCATTCTCCCTGAGTCATCTCTTCAAGGCCAGTTTACCATGGTTGGAGAACTGCCATTGTAAAGACAGTCCCCTTGAAAGGTTACCTTGCTCGTATTTTTCCAAACATTACTCTTTTTTGAGTATTTTTAGTAAGATGCATTTAACCAGAATCTCTAGACATATTAGCATATCATTTTTCATATAGTAAAGCCATCTCATTTCAGTCAAAACTAGTGATCCCAATGCTTTTGCTAATCATGAAAAGTTTTATTAATTCCAAAAGGATATGATCTTACATGAATCAATAAATCCATTGACAGGCAGTTCCCTTCTTGGCTCAGTGGTTAACGAATGTGACTAGTATCCATGAGGATACGGGTTCAATCCCTGGCCTTGCTCAGTGGGTTAAGGATTTCGTGTTGCCATGAGCTGTGATGTAGGTTGCAGATGTGGCTCAGATCCCACATTGCTGTGGCTATCGCATAGGCCCATGGCTACAGCTCCGATTGGACCCCTAGCCTGGGAACTTCCATATGCTGCAGGTATGGCCCTAAAATAGCAAAAATAACTGATTAGCGAACTAACCAAATAAATAAATCCATTGACAGAGCTGTTTTGTTTCAGAATTTTTTCATTATTGTCTAGGTACAAAGTCTGATGAAAACCACAAAATGCTCCTAGAAATAATAAGTATACAAAAATATGTTTGATGTCTCTATACTAGCAGTGAATGATCAGAAACTATAATAAAAATAATTTAGAAGTGGAGTTCCCGTTATGGCTCAGTGGAAACGAATCTAATGAGAATCCATGAGGATGCAAGTTCGATCCCTGGTCTTGCTCAGTGGATTAAGGATCCAGCATCACCATGAGCTGTGGTGTAGGTCACAGATGCAGCTTGGATATGCCATTGTTTCTGTGGCTGTGGTGTAGGCTGGCAGCTACAGTTCTGATTGGACCCCTAGCCTGGAAACCTCCGTATGCCATTGTAGCAGCCCTAAGAAAAAATAGAAGAGCATAAAAATATACTTATTGATTCTTCTGAACCAGGACATGTAAAAATGTCATCATTTACTTAAGTTTTCTTTAAACTTCCTCAGCAATGTTTTACAGTTTTCAGTGCATAGGTCTTGCATGTTTTTATCAGACTTACCTTGGAATATTTCACATTTGCACATCCAAAACAAGTTATGCAAGACCTGTACACTGAAAACCGTAAACTATCACTGAGTGAAATTTTTAAAAAGATCTAAATAAATGGGAGTATAATATGTCCAATTCATATATCTATAGATTCAATATTTTCAAGATGTCAGTTTTTCCAAATTAGTCAATAGATACAATTCAATCCCAGTAAAAGTCTTAGCAGAGACTTCAAGGCAGTCATCAAGACAGTATGGTATTGGTGGACAAATAAAGAAATAGATTAATGGAACATAATAGCCCAGAAATAGACCCATTTGAATATTGCCAACTGATCTTTGAGAAAATAGAGCAAAGATAGTCTTTTCAACAAATGGTGCTTGAATAGCTGGAAATCCACATGCAAACAATATGAATCTATATATAGACTTTATACATTTAACAAAAATATACTCTAGATCTTAGACTTAAATGTAAAATGTAAAACTATAAAACTCCTAGAACATATCATAGGATAAAATTTAGATGACCTTGAGTTTGGTGAAGATTTTTTATATACAGCACCAAAGGCATGAAAGAAAAAAATGATAAGCTGAATTTCATTAACATTATAACTTTCTGCTATGTGAAAGACACTTTTAAGCGATTTAGAAGACAAACCACAGAGGAGAAGAAAATATTTGCAAAAGGCATATCTGATAACGGACTGTTAACCAAAATATCCAAAGAACTCTTAAAACTCAACAATGAGAAAACAACCGGATGATAATTGGGCCAAAGACCTTAACAGACACCTTGCCAAAGAAGATATACAGATGGCAAATAAGCATATAAAATATGTATGTATCTTCTATCATCATGGAAATGCAAATTACAATGAGATGCTACTATACACCTATTAGAAAGGCTAAAATGCACAACACCTACTACATCAGATGCTAGTGAGATTGTGCAGCAACAGGAACTCTTATTTGTTGCTGGTGGGAATGTAAACTCACAACCACTTAGAAAGATATTTTGGTGTTTTTTTCTAATAAAACTAAATATACTTTTATCCCGTATTTGTTCAAATGAGTTGAAAGTTATTTCCGTAACCTAGACACAGGTGTTTATTAGCAACTCTATTTATAACTGCCCCAACTTGGAAGGAACTGTATTGTCTTTTAATAGTTGAATGGTTAAATAAGATGTGGTACGTCAAGAAAATGGAATATTGTCTAGCACTACAAAAAAAAATTTGAACAAAACCTTAAAAAGAAATAGAGGGTACTTAAAAGCATATTACTTCATGAAAGAAGCTAATTTAAAAAGATATGTACTGTGTAATTCCAACTATATAATATTCTAAAAAAAGGCACAAACGTGGAGAGCAGAAAATGGTCACTTGTTGCCAGGGCTTAAGGTTAGGGGGAAGGAAGGGTGACCAGGTGAGGCACATAGGACTTTAGAGCAGCAGGACCATTCTGTGTGACAGTGCAGTGGTGGGTATCTGCCATTGTGTATTTGTCAAAGCCCATAGAATGTACAACACCAGGAATGAATCTTGATGTAAATTGTATGTGGATGTTGGGTGATAATTATATGACAACTGAAGTTGTAGCTATTCCATTGTAACTATTACTTAGAGAAATAGGGCATGTTGGAATGGCAGAGCGTATGCGTGTGCGGAGGTAGAGAATATATAGAAAATCTCTTCACTTTCCTCTCAGTTTCACTAGGAACCTAAAACTACTCTAAAAAAAAAAAAGAGTTTGTGGAGTTCCCATTGTGAATCAGTAGGTTAAGAACCTGACATAGTCTCTGTGAGGATGTGGGTTCAATCCCTGGCCATGCTCAGTGGGTTAAAGATCCAGCATTGCTGCAAGCTGCGGTATAGGTCGCAGATGCACCTCAGATGCTGTGTTGCTGTGGCTGTGGCTTAGGCCAGCAGCCTAGCCTGTAACTTCTGTATGCCGCAGATGTGGCCAGGTATGGTGTAAAAAGAAAAAAAATTAAGTAAGTAAAAATGTAAAAAAAAGTGTCTGGATTTGAAGTTTTTTGGAAATTGATGAACTGATTCTAAAATATATATGAAAGTGAAAAATTATAGAAAATATTTGTTATTTTGGCTTAGGCAAATAGTATTTAAAATATATCATCAAAAGCATGATCCATAGAAAAGGAAACTGAAAAGTTAGATTTAATCAATAATTTGAACCTCCTCTTTTCACGGACACTGTTAAGAGAACTGATAGAGAAATTACAGACTCCAAGTTCAGCAAGTTATTTTCAATTTCCAAGCACATGGTCTTCATCATTATCAAAATTTTCACCATCATCTTCATATAAAATCTATTATTTATTTTGTATTGGCGTATTCCTGGTACTGTGCTAAATGTTTACCATGATTATTTTATTAAATCATTGACCAATCCTATAAATAAGATGTAATTTCCTTGTTTCACAGGAGTAAAGAGATGTGAAGCATTAGATAAATTGCATTGGGTCAAAGAGCTAACACATCTGAATTTGAATGTATATCTAGTCTTCTCCTACTAGCTGATAAAAATAAATCCCCACAATTATTAACTGATGTAATCATTCTTCAATAAATGAACACAATAAGAAATGAAGACTGGCACTGGCCACTCGACATGTCAGCAGATACTGAGCTTGATCATTGACTGAACTGCTACACACCAACTAGTTCAGATCACGTTGTTTTATACATCTGTCAGTCTTAAATGTCCAGCTTATTGTTTGCCCCTTTCTCTTTCATTCCAAGACTGCTAACGAAATCTCTCTTTTTCGTTTCCTTGCCTTTTACAAGATGGTGCTGAATTGCTATTTAGAAGGAGTTTTAGTACCCTGAATATCACTTCTCAGTACATCGGTGTATCACACTGCTTACCAGGTTCTCACTAGATTTTAAACATACATATGCAAAAATACTGAAGAAACTAAGGTGCTAATTTTTGTGGGTTTTGTCCTCCCTTTGCTAAATGGAAATAGATACTCATTCAAATGTGTGCTCTTTTCCAAGAAAAAAAATAGAGGAATTAATAAGATTGAATCCATTAGGACTAAATTCTTCCCAGAGTTTTCGAAGATGTAGTCAAGATAAATAAAATTATAATTTCTTATGACTATTATTATGGATAAGCATTTAGAAAATATGACTATGCCCAGATGGTTTGTATTTACTTCTCACTCTCCTCAGCATTTCCCGCCTTTTTGAATGTGTTAACACAATGTGAATTTCACTTTGCTAATGGAATCAAATCTGAAGAAATAAGAAATAATGGCTCCTAAATGTGCCAAAAGACCTTTCTGAATTAGCCCTTCTTCCAAATAGCATCTACTTTGATTTCATATTTAGGCTCTCAGCAGTTTTAAATCATGTCTGTGACAGTGTGAATTGCATTACTTTTCTATATTCTATAAAACATTGGCTGACTTTCTCAAGTGAAAATCTCTTTATTTAGCAGAATGCAAGTAATTAAAATGCATTTTTGCCACTTTGATTTGATCTTTCTCAAAGTGTCTTTATCTGACTGAAAAGCAATGCTTTCAGTTTTCTTATAGATTAAAATATGCTACTAGCAACTTTCACATTTGTAGAATAGGTTTTTACATTGTAGCTTTATATATTTTCACTGGACTTTAGACTAACCCACAAAATAAAAAGGAGTAAATTATTTGTCTTCTTTTTGGAATGCATGGGAGAAAAGAGGCTTGAAAGCAGGATATAAGATTAACATTCAGAAATCAGTCACATTTCTGTATATTAACAATGAAACATTAGAAAAGGAGTACAAAAATGCAATACCTTTTAAAATTGCACCCCCAAAAATCAAATACCTGGGAATAAACCTGACCAAGGAGATCAAAGACTTATATGCTGGGAACTATAAAACATTAATCAAGGAAGTTAAAGAGACTTCAAAGAAATGGAAAGATATTACAGGCTTCTGGGTTGGAAAAATTTATCTTATAAAAATGCCCATACTACCCGAAGCAATCTACAGATTCAGTGCAATCCCTATCCAATTACCCATGACATTTTTCAGAGAACTAGAACAAACAATCCAAAAATCTATATGGAACCACAAAAGACCCAGAATTGCCAAAGCAATCCTGAGGACCAAAAACCAAGCAGAAGGCATAACTCTCCCAGACTTCAGGCAATATAACAAAGCTACAGTAATCAAGACAGTGTGGTACTGATACAAAAACAGACATACAGACCAGTGGAATAAAATAGCCCAGAAATAAACCCAGACACCTAACCTAAGGTCAATCTTTGACAAAGGAGGCAAAAATATAAAATGGGGAAAAGGCAGTGTCTTCAGGAAGTGGTGCCAGGAAAACTGACCAGCCAAATGTAAAATCAATGAAACTGGAACACACACCCTCACACCATGCACAAAAATAAACTCCAAATGACTTAAAAACTTAAACATAGACAAGATACAATCAGACTCCTAGAGGAGAACATAGGCAAAACCTTCTCTGACCTCAACCTTACAAATGTTTTCTCAGGTCAGTGTCCCAAGGCAATAGAAATAAAAGCAAAAATAAACCAATGGGACCTAATCAAACTGAAATACTGCTCAGCCATAAAAAAAGAACAAAATAATGCCATTTGCAGCAACATAGATGGAACTAGACACTCTCATACTAAGTGAAGTAAGTCAGAAAGAGAAAGACAAATATATATGGTATCTCTTAATATCTGAAATCTGGTATATGGCACAAATAACCCTATGTATGGAAAGGAAACAAACTCATGGACATGGAAAACATATTTGTGGTTGCCAAGGGGAGAGGGGGGGAGTGGAATGAACTGGGAATTTGAGGCTAATAGATGCAAAATTTTGTTTGTTTGTTTGTGTTTTGCTTTTTAGGGCCGCACCTGCGGCATATGGAGGTTCCCAGGCTAGGGGTCTAATAAGAGCTGTAGTTACCAGCCTACACCACAGCCACAGCAACGCAAGATCCAAGCTGCGTCTGCGACCTACACCACAGCTCTCGGCAATGCCAGATCCTTAACCCACTGAGCAAGGCCAGGTATCGAACCCGCAACCTCATCGTTCCTAGTCAGATTCGTTTCGGCTGCGCCACGAAAGGAACTCTGATAGATGCAAACTATTGCCTTTAGAATGGCTAAGCAATGAGATCCTGCTGTATAGTACTGGTCACTTATGATGGAGCATGATAATGTGAGAAAAATGAATGTATATGTCTATGTGTGACTGGGTCACCTTGCGGTACGGTAGAAAGTTGACAGAACTCTGTAATCCAGGTATAATGGGAAAAAGCAAAAATCATTAAAAAAGGAATAGTTCCCTCATCTCAAGTATTCCTCTTCTTAATCTCAAACTTGTTAGACATCTGTCCTGGGTGAAATGTAGCATTGTGATTACTAGAAACATTTCCAGTGAGAAATACTGTGCTTCCTAAAGGGATTGCCTACTGCTCTAAACATGAAGTGGCTAGTCTGTTACAGACAAGAGTCAATCTAATTAAAAATACATGAAATAAAACCTTAGTAGATGTAAAGGCAAAATATATGAACAGTTTGACAAGAGGAATATATTTACATATAAACATAAGGAAACTTGTTCAACCTCCCCAGTAATCCTATTAAAACTATGATTAGGTTAATTTCCCATCTGCCAAATTAACTGCCACTAATAATAATAATACTAATGCTAGTAAGAAATTGGTAACATTACTGTACTCTGTTACTATTGGAACATAAAGCCCTTCATTCATTTATGATATTCATTAAACACATATCATGTACCAGGCATTGATGACACGTCCATGAGCAAGAAGAATAATGTTCTTCCTGTCATGGAAAATATAGTCTCTAATGGGAAAATGTTAAATAATTAAATACAAATAGTTACAAATTTCCTTCCATCTTAAAATGTACCTTTTTTCTCTTTTTAAAAAAGTTTAGAATTTGGTAATATATTTATGTGATTGGATTGTGTCTTACCACCACTTATTGAATATGTATGCAACTTGTAAGTCAAAATTTCTCCCTTCTGCAAATATTAATAGCAACTAATTAGTGAATATAATTGAGGAATGACCAAAATAATTCAAAGAATAATCAAAATATTTTATGTAGAAACCTTGGTTGTCTAATATCAGTCATTTTTAGTTTTCTCTATTTCTATATGGTTGAATGTTTTGCAGAGAGTACTTTCAGGTATACCTATGTAATTAAAAAAGAACTTGGAGTTCCCATTGTGGCTCAGTGGATTAAGAACCTGACTAGTATCCATGAGTATGTGGGTTTGATCCCTGTCTTCACTCAATGTGAAGCATCCAGTGTAGGTCGCAGACGCTGATCAGATCCCGCATTGCTGTGGCTGAGGTATAGACCAGTAGCTCCAGTTCCAATTTGACCCCAGGCCCGGAAAATTCCATATGCCAGAGGTGTGGCCCTAAAAAAATTAAATTAAAAAAAGAAAAAAAAACAAAAAATAGAATTGTTAGGATTAGTCTTTAGAACATTAATTTATTGATTTGATCTGTTAAATACATATATCATTAATGAAAAAAAAAGTCTGCTCTCACCTACCTCCTGGCCTGATTTTGGCAGATCAGTAAACATTTAGACTATCCTACCAATTCCTCTAGATTTAACCTTTCATTTCCCTATTTCTGTTCTAAATGGGGAAGTGCCGAATGGGGAGGGGAAATTTTGCTTCCTATTTCCTCACTTAAGAAATCTTTGGAACACTTAAACTACTGATCTATTAATCATATTGGAGAGAGAGTCAAGGTATTGATTGTTAGATGTAAAACTCAATAATTCTGTTTATCAAGATGTATATTTACCTTCTTTCTCTGTGTTCTTCCCTCCATTAGGTCAAGAAAATATTTTATGAGTCAGTGGTTCACAAACTTAGGAGTCATCACTTCCATTCTCAAATCACAGATTTCTGAGCTCTTCCCACAGCGCTGTGCTTAGGCTTTTCTGGGTTGGAATGGGTTATTTATGATTTTACTAAGTCGCTAGATGATGCTGGAATGGTGAATTCAGGCACCATACTTGACAATTGATGGCATAAGTAAAAGAGAAGATAATATTCCAGACCTCACAGAATTTCTAATGTAGCTAGGGTTATATTAATTTTCTATTATTGCTATAACAAAGTCTGATGAATATAGTGATGTAAAACAATGCACAGTTATTACCTTAAAGTTGTCAAGGTCAGAAGTCTAAAATGGGTTGGCAGGATGACTGTGTTCTTCTGGAGGCTCAAGGTGAGAGCCCTTCCCCCCGCCCACTCAGTTTCTAGAGACTTCCTTCATTCCTTGGCTCATGACTCCATGTTCAAGTCACAGTGGTTTCAAATCTCTTTGTCCTCTGCATTTCTCACCATTTTTCTCTGCTTCTTACCTCCTGCCTTTCTCTAATAATTATCCTGTAATTACATTGGAATGATCCGCCTGTGATTATATGGGGCCTACTCCAAGATAATCCTTCCATCTTCCCTATCTTTTGCTCTGCAAGGTAACATATTCAGAAATTCTTGGGATTACCATCTGGATATCACACAGTCTGAGCCATAGAAAAGCATACTTGTAGTTATGGTGAAAAAGTTGAAAGGAGAATTGAACCAAAGGATGAAAAGCTATATAGGTATATGGATTTTGCTATCTGGTTCTGGCTTTCATTGAACCAACCAACAAACCAACTGTACAACTTTGGCTCAGTCAGTAGATCTCTTTGAACATTTATTTCATTGTAAATGGAATGATTAATATAGTTTCTAAAGTAACTAATAGTTCTTGATGTTATTCTATAACTGAGAGGCAATCTCTGGTATTTTTATGACAGTCAAGGGTAAAAAAGGTGCTGAATTTAAAAATGCCAGTATTCCAGATTCAGGATTTCTGTCTTTGTATTTCAGTACACATATCTTTTCTTCTATGTAGAATTTCAATTTGTACAATTATGCTGTTTACCTGACCAAAAAAAAAAAAAAAAAAGAACAAACCTCTGCTTTTTTCATAGCAGAAGCCCAGGGGAAGAAATACACTTTAGATGGCATCTGGCATATAATCAAGCATATAGACATTGCAAGGATCAAAAAAGAAAATATTAAGTTGATAAATTGCGTTCTTTATACACACCTTCAGAGTTCTGTGCCAATAAGGACAAACATGATTTTTCCATTCTTGAAACAGAGACACAGAACATGGAGAAGGCTTCTTGGGGCATAGTGCAGAATTGGATAGTAAGGTAAATGGGTAAGGGGTTGAATAGGGAAACTACAAGACTTTGTAAACTTTTTCTTAGATGGTGGGTTTTTAATCAAAATTCAAACGGTCAGAGGATTCCATCAAAGAATCCAATTCAGTCTCTGTGGTGCCATTCATAAGCAGAGATGTGGTGACCTGTTTCATGGAGTAAAATTTGTTTTACTTAAATTCCTAAGGGAATGAAATGTTCCAACAACATCCAAAACAGTTAGTTTAAGCAGGTGAATATGTTGATGTAAAATGTAAGGTTTTAGTGTATCTACTTAAATTTATGTTAATGTGTGATACGCTGTTGCAAGACAGTGGTGTTTTCAGTATATTTTAACATTTATTAAGTACCACTAGAGGGCAGGGTTATTTCTCAATTTTATTTAAATTGATTCCCTTAATTATGAGATTACCAAAATAGGATGGTGACTTACATTTTGTTAACTTTAATTGAAACTTTAATATGACGGCACTTTCAGATTAATTTAATGTTAATCATTTAAGATGCCCTTTTCTTAAAATCTCAAATTGTTTCCTACTTCTCAAATTATTTTACACATTTAAAAAGACATTAATAGTTTAAAGAAAAGATGCTGTTTTAAGTTTGAATCCTTGCTTTATTCAGTATAGGAGAAGATGATTTTTGGTTTTTAGGGTTTATTTTCAGTCAATAAAGACATGAAGGAAAATAATTGTGAAATTAGAATATATTACATCATCAAATATCATTTCTAATTAAACAAGTCATTAAATATTTCTTTTTTTTGGCCATTTATTAAACTCTGAGGATAGATAAAGTAAATTGTTACTTTAGATATTATTTTCTTTTGAAAACTGATCTTTATTCCTCTTTTCGGGAATGAATTAGAGTACCTCCAGTATGCTTATATATTTACCTACATCTCAGAATATAAAATATTATATTAGAATTGTCCTCACAACATTTTTGAGCTCTCTGGATACAGATCAAAGATTCTGTCCACACTAGGTCAGCAAGCAAAATAGAGAATAGATAGATACTCAGTAGACATTTTTGTCAGTATTAAAGTAATAATAGAAAAAAAATCAATGAACAGTTATTTACTCTGGTAACATCTATACTCTATTATTTTTTATTCAACTTCACATCAATATAGCATTGATTTTAAAATGATACATGGAGGAAAGTGAACCAGCAACTTGGTTTTCAAGTTCCATTCAGCAAGCATTTCTTGGGGATGTAATACGTTTCTTATATTATGCCCAGTGCTGGGCACAAAAAGATGAAAAAAATAAGCCCTTAAAGGACCAGTGCAGATAAAAGCATATAAGACATCACTTTAATCTCTGCAATTAAGGTAAAACATTTTGATCAACCTATAACTGATTCTCAAGCCAGCTGAAGAAAAAGTGTCCTGTTCAACTTCTGGATTATACAGCTACACAAGACATTTGTGAGAACAAACGTTTTGCCAAATGATTTTGTAGCATAGGAAGTTCAAGCTCAATCATAAACTAATATCATATAATAAAAAGCATGGTATCAAACTGATGAGCGAATAACAAGGGTGCTTTTGGGCAGTGATAGTCTTTTAAGAAGTGCTACTTAATTGGCCTGCCAGCCCTGGGCTCAAACATTGTGTGAAAATAGCCACAGAGTTCATCAATTAAAAATTCTTTTTGATTATATTGGAAAATGTTTCAAGAAATTTAAAAGATACCTATGTTATCTATATTTTTATTCAAGTGTTTGGTTATACTGAAAATTTGTATGCTATGTAATATATATTCAGAAATATATATTTATATTAATTATAGACACATTTATACACATTTACATAATAGCATCTATAAACACTATTTAGCTTTATTGTTAGGAGATTATGTGATTAAAATACTCAAGCCCTTCTTTATAAACATTTGATGAAACAGTAAGCCAAATGTGACTAAAGTACATATCATTATCATAATCTAAATTCAAATGTTCACCTTCTTCCTTAACTTGTTTTCTGTCATTTTCTAAAATTCATGTGTTTGTGTCATTTGGTTTACAAAGTCTTCCCTGTGGGTTTGTTTTTGCATTAGGGCTGAGTCTGCTTTTGTGTGTTGTAAGTTTATATTTTAAGGTATAGGGTCTTCAGATACTATATTTTTTGTTAAAATATAGTTAATTTATAATATTTTGCCAACTTCTGCTGTACAGCAAGGTGACCCAGTCATTCATATATATAAAATAAAAAATATATATATATATATTCTTTTTCTCATATTATCTTCCATCATGTTCCATACCAAGAGATTAGATACAGTTCCCTGTGCTACACAGATAATAATATTTTTTCTTTCAGATATTTCTGTTTATGTTAGGCCTTGTGCTGATTAATGAAAACTCAGTAAAACTGAGATGAACACATATTTGAAGTACCAGTCTACAAATATTACCCTAAACAGGAAATGAAGTGAAAATTAGTTGGACTAAGCAGTTTAGGGAAAAACAAGAGAGTGCCTTAGACTGGAGAACCTTCTTATTAAAGGAACAGGTTATACTAAGAATAACAAAAAACGGAGTAACTTAAGTCTCTCTAATCTGAGTTTTAACGACTGTACTTCATCCCTGACTTCCCATTTTGCCATGTCCTTTACACATATCAAGAGTTAAAACTGTCCCTTGATGTCCTCAACCACTTGCAAAATGTATATATGAAAGTATATTATTAATATATCATTTAAAATATAAATAATTATATATATATGTATGAGAAAAGAACTTATGGGATGCTCGGTTTCTTTTTCTCCATGCATTTCCCTGTTGTACATAATAAATACTTTTCTAAATTAATCAGCTCTTACTGTTTGTGAATGCTGAGAATGATTGCTCTTGTCCTTGAGTGCATTTACTAGCACACAAGGGTAAATATTTAGAGCAATACATGGGGATTTAGCGTTGTGATTCCCATTATTGTGAAGCAATGTAAATATTTACAGTGTATTTATCCAATGCTGTTTGTCCTAGGACTCAGTGTAATGAAACAAATTGACTATTTTAAAAAAGTTATCTGTAGCCTTGAATAAATTTATGACTCAACAGAATGTAGAAGACATTATGGCTTCCTACTATGTTAGAATGCACTAAAACATAGTTGGTCTAAATATAGCCAACACTCTTGAAAAATGGACAAAATTGAAGCAATGAGTAATCCATATGTGGTTTAAAGAAATATAATATTTAAATATGTGGAAAAAGCCCTTGTTCCATTAACATAGAGAGCCAGCACAATAAATTTTGCACTTTTTTTAAAAAAAAAAACACAGTATGTTACACTCTCTGCCAGTGTAGAAATATAAGTAAATTAACCTTAAATGATATGTTCCGAAGATGTATCATGTTAGCAGAAGAGTAAATTATTGTAGCATAGCCTCTGTTTTTAGGATAAAAAGATATGCAGTTTTTGCTTTCTCGCTTTTAAAATTCACGGTCATAATTTAAAGGGATTAAAAGCTCTGGTTTTTATAAATATAGGAAAACAATGGCTCTTCAGAGATAGCTTAGGTGTTGACATTATTCTCCCTGCTATGAACTTGGCTGCTCTTGGGTATATATCTGGTTTTACAACTTAGCTGTGCTTATACCAGTTCCCTTAGGTAAAAAAAAATACTCCTTGAATAGAAAAGCTGCTTGAAAGAGTGTGTTCTGCAGGTTGATTCCTGCCTTGCCAGGTCTGCCTCAAAGGCAAGACAGGAGCCCTTTCCTATCAAATGCCTCCCCTGCTCACTAGTGAGGAAACCTCTTCTGTGCATCTCTCGGCCATATGCCCATCACTGGTATTGCTTTCATAACACTGTATCTTAACTATTTACCTAGCTTCTGTTTTCATTAGACAGTCATCTCCTTGAAGGAGAGAATTTGTGTTAAATCTGTATACCTGATACCTAACACTATTTTTGACACAAATTCTATGCATTAATTTTGGGCTATATATCATTTCTACAAAGTTTATTTATATTTATAACCCTGTCCTGAATTATGTTATAAATCATGGCTTAGTTAAGAACCTGCATTTTTATGAAAATCAACATTCCATTGAATAAATCTAACTCCCTCTTATTTGACACAGAGGACTGTCTAAAATTCCAAATCATTCTATACTGTTGTAGTTCAGGTTTTACATAGTCAATTATCACATAAAACAGATTTGAATAATTTACTGTCATGGGATTTCAATTTTCAAAATGTATTTAACCAATTTAACCCAACATTCTTCCTTAGTTTGCCAGTAAAGTGACCTGTGGCGTAAAATTGTGTGTGTGTGTGTGTGTGTGTGCGCGCACACGTGCGCGTGCACACGCACGCACATGTGTATTATGATTTGGCTGGGACAGAGTTACAATGTCTATAAATTAATGAATGAACAGCAGCGTTATTCCTTTAGAATAACAGAGTTAGGAGAAAAGATTGGAAATGTTCACTTACAAAGAGATTACTTCCTGGAGAGGAAAAGTAAAGGTATCTTGCCTATGTGCGTACACACCCATTGTTTTAGTCTTGGAGAAATGCCTTAGAGGCCAATAGTAGGGAACTGAAATTGCCAAAGCTGGGAGAGAGACTGTTCATATAGGTTAGCATAAAACACAGATGCACTTAGTAACCAGACATTGTTTTTTTTAAACACCATTCTCCGGTAAAAGTGATTAGGACTCCTTGAAGAAATGATTGATTCTAAGGCTAGGCCAAGACGAGCCTGAACATCTGTTGTGCTAGAAAGTAGAAAATATCTTCATTTTCAGAAATAAAGAATATCATACCAAAAATGATAGTTGTCAACACTGTACCAAATCTGGGACAGTTTGACATCAAGATAAAAAGAATAATGGATTATATCATAGCATAAAATAAAAATCCGTGAGTCCATAATTATGTAAAAACTAGATAAGTGTATGATGAGAAGGACAGTTGTATATTATCAAGGTGTTTCCCAACAAGACACTTATTAATTTTAAGAGAAAAAAAAAAAAAGGTGTAGAGAGGCCTGATGATAGATACCACTTTAAGTATCAATGTGAAAATTACCAGTAATAGAACAAATTGAATTTATGTGCTAGCTGATAGGAGTGAAGGAGAGAAAAATACAACAGCACTCCTGTAGTATTCCTGCCAAAGATGCATAATCTGAATAAAATCAAAAAGAAATCTCACACAAACCTAAGTCTAAGGACATTCTGTAAAATAATAGGCCTGTAATCCTCAAAAATATTAAGATCGTGAAAAAAAGACTGAGGAACTGTTTCATAGTGAGGAGGTTAATAAATGCATATAACACTATTTCTTAACTGAATCCTTTATTCAAAAGTATTTTTAGGAGGATATTTGGCAAAACTTGAAGGGAGATTTGAGGATTAGATGATCATAATGTATTATTCTAGTTACCTATTCCTGTACTTAGTCGCATCAGACAATAATGATTTTTATCACTACACAGATTCTGTAGGTTAGAAATTTGAAACGGGTTCAAAGGAGATGATTTCTTTCTGCTCCATTATATCAGGAGTTTCCACTGAAAAGTTTTGGTGTTTAGTAGCAGGAGTCATCTAAAGGCTTATTTTTTTTCTTTTATTTTATATATATATATTTTTTTTCTTAATGGATTTTATTTCAATTATAGGTGTACATAAATTATCACAAGTCAGTTTTTTAAAGGCTTATTTATTCGCATGTCTGGTGGTTGATTCTGATTGTTGGTGCAGAAGCTAAACCTCACTGTGGCTACTCCACGTCAGTGCTCACAGTTCCTCACCGCCTGGTGACTTGGTCCCAATAGTTGTTGTGCAGGAGCATCAGATAGAACTATCACGACTTACAAATTAGCTTCCAGTGTCACAGAGCCTACCCAGCTTCAAGAACTGGAAATAAAAACTTTGCAACTTCCTCCACTCCTGGGCCAAAACCATATGTTTTCTAAGGAATTTGAAATTCACTTTGTTAGAAGAGCACCTGACTTGGAAGAGGTATTAATCTGCCTTATATGTAGCCATAATGAATTTTCATAGTTGTGCTCTTGTTTTATAGCACAGTTCACATTATATGTAGAAAATTCTAGTTAAATATTCAGGCCTAATGGGGCATTAGGTCAGCAAATTACCCACAAATGGTTCAGGTGAAGTATTTAATTGAAATGTTCTGTTCTTACAAAGCTTTTGTAAGTTCTTGATAGTTTTAAAACCAAAAGTAAAGCAAACCCACAAACATTTAAAAATATAAATAGATGGGAGTTCCCGTCATGGCGCAGCGGAAACGAATCTGACTAGGAACCATGAGGTTGTGGGTTCGATCCCTGGCATTGCTCAGCGGGTTAACAGTCGGAGTTGCTGTGAGCTGTGGTGTAGGTTGCAGACGCGGCTTGGATCTGGCATTGCTGTGGCTCTGGTGCAGGCCAGCAGCTACAGCTCCTGTTAGACCCTAGCCTGGGAACCTCCATATGCAGCCGGTGCAGCCCTAAAAGGACAAAAGACAAAATATATATATAAATAAATAGATGAAGTTCCCATCGTGGCTCAGCAGAAATGTATCTGACTGGTATCCATGAGGATGCTCAGGGATCAGGTGTTGCTGTGAGCTGTGGTGTGGGTTGCAGATGCAGCTCTGATCTGACGTGGCTGTGACTGTGGTATAGGCTGGCGTCTACAGCTCCAATTCGACCCGTAGCCTAGGAACCACCATATGCCACGGGTATAGCCCCCCGCCAAAAAAAAGACAAAAATATATGTAAATGGAGATTTCCAGGAGGATGTGATTGAGACTAATTTGTAATATGGAAATGGAGAGAGCCAGCTAAGATTATACCTAGGTGTTGGGGAAGGGGTGTAGATTGCTATTCATGGGGATATTAAGATTATACCTGGGTATTGGGGAAGGGGTGTAGGTTAATATTCATGGGCATATTTAGCTGTTATTGCAAGGATGGTGAATATAAAGTTTATTTAAATGTGAACATTTGAATAGGATGTTCAGCGGTAATCAACCATAGACACATGCTCCTCCCCACCTTCCTCTCCAGCAAGGTATGTGGAAATGCTTGGGAGAATTTCCACTGGTTACAATGAATGGAGAAGCAGTGTTAGAATTTAGTGAGCAGGGACTGTATCAGCAAACCTCCATCTCTGGGGAATGAATTGTACATCCAAAATACTATAGCTCAGCTTTCAAAATATACTGGCTGGGTGAATAAGTGAATTAAGTGAGAGAATGACATAAATATATTTTAAACAATTAGAATAATTTTCATAGAGCAATAGAAAGATAATAGAACATTGTTTTTAATGATGTGCAATCAGTCCTTAATAATGGAAACATAATTACAATTGATAATTTAATTATTTGGTCTCAAAAGTTGGAGTGGTCTCTCAGCACTTTTATTGCCACGATTATATTGGACAGTAAATCATAGTTGTTAAAGGCACAGGTTTTATGGGCAGATCTTGTGTCTGTTACTTACTAGTTTTGTGACCTTGAACAAATTATTTATTTTTTTTACTTTCCTGTAGAATAGACTTAGGACCTTACTTACTGATGTAAGATAATAGGTCTAAAGTATTTAGCACAGTCAAGTTCTTACATACCTGATACGTGAAAAATATGATTGTGAGTGCTGGTAGTAACAGTGGCAGTCATCACAGTGATGGCAGGAAGAGTAAAGAGAAGACTTTCTAAGTTATAGATACTAAGGAGAAGTGAACTGTTGTTTTACAGAAATGTCATAGTACTCCTCATGGTTTTCAGCTCCTACCTCAAGTCGAAAATAGCCCATCCTGTCAGTAAAAGACAATTCTTCTTTACCTATTTTACAGAGAAAAAAATGACCTTTTAAAGGTAATGCAAATATAAAGAAAGATTGAAGAACATATTTTTCACATTAGGTAGAACTGGAGGAATCATTCATCAAAACTATCTCCTTAGCTATAATGCTTAAGTGTTGTCTTAAATCCCTAAGTGAATGAGAAATTATAATTGCTATCAGAATCCACTTTTTATCCTCTGGGACAGTGCTGTTCAATGGAAATATAATATTAACCTCCTATGTAATATTAAATTTAACAGTAGCCATGCTGTAGAAAAAGTAAAGAGTTGATTTTAACAGTGTATTTAACTCATGATAAACATGTTATTCCAACATGTGATAAATAGTAGAAAATTAGTGAACATGTTTTACATTTATTTTTTGGAGTAAGTCTTCAAAATCTGAAGAGTGTTTTGTACTTAGAGCACATCTCAGTTGGACTAGTCACATTTCAACAGGACTCAATATCCTCATTGGCATAGTGGCTGCCGTATTGGACAGTACAGCTCTGTAGAATATATGTATAGATAGCACCTAACATATGGTTTTATTACTGAGTAGGGACTCAGCATTTGTCAGGAAAACCTTCTGTTATATTAAAGTCTTGGATTGAATAATTCTATTCCAATATTATTATGTATATATATCTGAAATGTTTGAAGCCTCGCTACTTAATCCAGTAAATAGGTGCCCAGGGAGTGTCAGCAGTATGTCCCACATAAGTGCCTTCTCTAAGACTTACTCTCTGTGGATATGGCAACCATGTATTCCAAAAATTAATAAAAAATCATTTTACACCCATGCAAAGGGAATATGAAACCATCACTTCTCGTAAAGAAAAATGGAAGCGATTTCGTTGAAGTGTCAGATATTCTCTGCCTGAGAAGACGCTGAATGACCTCTGAGTGAGAGATTTGAGATTTCTGAGATAATGGTAGAGGAAGCTTCAGCCCTAGTGATGGGTAGTGACTTCTTGAAAAGGCTGATTGTACAGACGTGTTGCTTGTTGGATGACTGAGCCTCCTAAGATTTATCTGACTATTACTAGGATGCAGGATAATATCAATCTATAATTTAGTAAAATCTGTAACCAAGAAATTATCTCATTTAGTAGTAAATGGAGGGCAAGAAGATCAACCATATACGTAAATACTGCGGTTTGAGTCCAAACAGGCGAGAGTGAGAGTGTATTCAGTGTGAACAGAGTTAATGTCTTTGTATGTGTTTGCTCATTTAACTTTTAAAATAACTCTTAATGGATAGTGTAATCATTAAACACCGGTATTTCCACTGAGAAGTAGGGAAGTTAAGGTAATTGCCCAAGTCTTGTAGGTAGTAGAAGTGTATAACCAGGATTCAAATTCAAACTATATTATGACCCTTGAGTCAGTGACCTTCACATCTAGACTACCTGTCAAAACTATATGGAATTGTTTCTTTCATGAACCTATTTATTCAGTTATTTCTGATGTACAAATTCTTTGAGGTATATCATATTTAATAATATTTTGTTCCAGCAGTTTAATTTGACTACATATAAATAAAACTTAGACTTACTTTTAAGATTAGAAGTCTCGAAATTATACACCTCTACTAAGTTGGACAAAATATCTTTTAATTGTGTCTAGTGGCCTTCATCTTCATTGGCCTCAGTAATCTCTTAAGTCTTTTTTGGTGTAACCACTCTGAATTCTATGTGCTTTTCTTCTCTGTGTAACTAAAGCTTCATTTTTTTTCCCCCAACTTTGAAACCAAATGAAATTTAGTACTTCAATTTCCCTCTGACTTCTAACTGATTTCTTCTGTTCTGAACCAGTGGAGAATAAACACAGGCAGTTGAATTTCTCTGTGTCCCAAACTATCCTCACTTATTCTGCTGACTGCCTCAAAGATTGCCTAGCTGGCATTTCACTATGCCCCTAGAAATTTAACGGTAAATAGAGCAGTCACCAGTGTTCTCCACCCATCAATTTATGCACGCATACCTGGTCACTCATCCAGGACTCGTGGGGGAAATGAAGTGTTTCTCTGCCATCTCAGCAATAGGCCCCCATTTATTTCAGAACAGTGAAACTGACAATGCTGCCAAAAGATCATTTTGTTTTGAAGACTTTCCTGACTGGTGTCAGTCTTGTTACTGTTTTTTTGTTTGTTTGTTTTGTTTTTTTTTCTTTTCCTTTTGACTTAGGATCATTCCCAGGTTTTGAAATCCATGGTCTCTCTAAATGCTAGATCTGAAAACACAAAACAGTACTTATTGACTGACTGAAGGCCACAAGAATCCACAGTTTTACTTAACAGGAACTGCCCTATAATATTCCTAAAGAGCCTCTTCCTGGTTTGCTTTAGCTGGGACCAAATAGCGGCTTTTTTCTTAATTGGTAAAGGGTACAAGATCTACTTTTCTTTTCTTTCTTTCTTTTTTTAAGGTATGCTTTTCTTAAGACATTCAGACCAGGCTAACACAAAAATTAACCCATGAAAGAGATAATTTTATTTTGCTGTAAAATTAAGTGCCAAGAGGTTGATCTCTAGCTGATGTAACAAGTTAAACTAATCAGTAGTTTATCCAAATGTTCTGTTTTCATAAGAAATAAATGAGTTTTCCACTGGATGAATAATCTTAGGTAGAGAATTTGTTCTGCTCTATAGGAGGGCCCCTACCTCTTGTTATCGCCTTATGAGAAGCAATAAAAACAGTAAAACATGGTTTTTCCAAACTATTTCAGTTTTCATCTTCCATTGTTTCCACTTATAAAGTAGGCTCTGGTAGATTTGGCATGCAGTGGTGACATGGTTACCTAGAATTATCAGCTGTAGACACCTGTAGTCAAGTACCTAGAAAGAAAAAGGAAAAAGGGTGTGTGACAAGTAGTTGCCACCATTAAACATTTTTGTGAAAGTAAGCTGTAAAATTGAGTTGGTTGATTGCTTATAAATACAGTAAAGAACTTATAGCAATAAAATGTTATGCTCAGAGCTATAAATCCTCAAGTTCAAGGGATTAGAAAACCTCTATGACTACTCTGTGAGAAACCCTTATTTCATGAAACTGCATGGTTGAGATTTCTGAAAACTAAACCAAAGCCTGTTCCTGCAGATAGCTGACTTACAATGCAAATCGAATTTCCCTACTCATAGGGTCGCTTATTTTTAGGTGTGTTTTGTTGTTCATTTTGTCTAAAAGAAGAGATGGCCAGAGTTAGAGACCTACACATGTTCATAAGCAGTAGCTAATGGTTTGGATGAAGGGTCAGAGACTTAAAGAAGAAAATTGGAAATTGGTGAGATAGATGACTGGGGAAATATGTATTTGGATAGACCTGTCTGAAAGGTCAAAGAGAATGAGCATGTCTGTGCCATACATGAAGGCTCACCAGAAATGTGGGATCCAAGCCTCATCTGCAACCTACACCCCAGCTCATGGCACTGCTAAATCCCCAACCCACTGTGCAAGGCCAGGGATCGAACCCGCATCCTCATGGATACATGCTAGTCAGATTTGTTTTCACTGCACTGAAGCAGGAACTCCGAGAAAGAGAATTTTAATAATTAGGTAACTAAGAAGACTCATTCTGTGAATGCTGGCCAACCTCTTATTCCAGCCAGCCCATTTATTTTATTCCCCACTGAGCTCAAGAATAAATTGGTCATGGCATCAGGGATGGGGCTTACCTGTGGCTTCAACACCATGGTCTTCCACTTGCTAAAGCTAATCTGGCTAAAACTATTGCTAAGTGGCCAACTCGCTAAAAGAAAAGGCCATCAGAATCCATTATAGCTCCATTCCCCAAAAGAATAACCAGGCACCATGTGTCACATGAGTTATATTGTGCTATTTCTATCATGAAATGAGAGACACTTTCATTTTTCTTACCATGACAGATACTCAGGATCTGGATTTATCCACTTCACCTTTGATGCTTTTGCCAAAATCCGTGGACTTACAGGATGCCTAACTCATTATTAAACTACATTTTACAGCAAGGGAAGGGCAGTTACATGATCGTGTTCATGGAGTCTACTTCTGCCTATCATCTTGAAACAGTTTGCCTAACACACAGTGAACTGGCCTATGAATCTAGATTATATTGCCGCACTGTGGTTAGAACATATGCCTGAAACCAGTGATTAATTTATGGTTTTTTTTTTTTTATTTTAAGCCAATATTCACAAGGACAGGAAATGTGTCCTTTCTTACCCTTACTCCTTAACGCCTGTGAAAATGTTTCCTTCCCATCTCTACAATTTTGGACTTTGCTGATCTAGAAGTTCTAATACTCAAGGTAAAATTATTCCTTCAGGAGATGAACCAATAGTTTCATTAAACTGAAGAGTTGAAACTTCGAAGAGCTGCTTTGTGTCTTCATACTAGTGAATCATCTGGCAAAGGTTAGAGCTAGGATAATTTGTTCTCACTGTCAAAGGGTATTGAGTTGCTACTATACAATATAAGTGAAAAGGGACCTGTCTAGAATGCAGGATTATCCCCTGGGGTGCCTCTTAAAATTCCCATGTTTTCTGATTAAAGTCAATAGAAAACTACCAAAGTCTAATCTTAAAGAACTTCTAATGACCTACATTCTTCATTAATGAAAATTTGGGACACCCCACCATGTAAAAAACCATGACTGGCCAAGGAAATATGGAATGGTTTGTGGAAAAACTTTGTCCATGACCAGTTTCAGAAACATTCATTGCAGTAATTATGAGCATCTCTTCGTTATTGTAATATTTTAACTGCGCATAACTGAATCAGCTATTCTTCCCCTCTGCCATTCTCCTACCATCTACCGTAAGATAAGCTACAGTATTAACAGTAGCTTATTTTGTAATCTCAGGTTTAAGTTAAAAGGTACCTAAGAGTATAGTTGATCTAGAATAACTGTTTTTGGAAAGAAATTTCCTCTTTGGGGGATGTGCTTAGCATATGTTCTGTTGTAAAAGAATTACTTTCAGCATGTTAAGTAAAAACCATGATTTGTTCCTCTCTTTATTTGGAAGTTAAAAGAATGCGTATTTGCTAGTAAGTGGACTTGAGTGAACCAGTGTTGTACCATTTAGTCTAAGCTAGTACTGCATTTCCCCAGATTTCCTGCACTATGTGGTTTGTGTTAGAATTGTCATAAGAAGCATTCAAATACTTTGTAGAAGGCAAAGAGAAAGAGTAGCTGTATCCTTTTACAGTCTGAAGACCTGTGCAGTATGCCACAATAAATCTGGCACATTATCACTGATTCAGTAGTTCATTTCCTTGGTGTAAAGTGGCACCTGGTGCTTCAGCTCCTGCCAGATCTCCTCCTTCAACTTCTCAAGAGTCCTACACCTAGTGCGTATATAGCTCTCTGGTAAAGGGGGCAGTTTTTAAAAAAAAATAATTGTCCTTCCAATTTTATTGAGATATAGTTGACATATAGCACTGTATAAGTTTAAGGCATACAGAATGATAACTTGACTTAAATACATCATGAAATTATTATCATAATAAGTTTATTGAGCATTCATCTCATATAGATACAAAATTAAAGAAACAGAAAAAAAATCTGTTAGGTGAACTCTTAGGATATACTCTATTAACAGCATTCACATATAACGAATGGGACTATTAATTTTATTTATCGTGTTGCACATTGCATCCTTAGAACCTATGTATCTTATAACTAAGTTTGTACCTTTAAACTGCCTTCATCCAATTCTGTCTCTCCCCACCTCTTACCTCTGGTAACCACAAATCTGATCCCTTTTCTATATGTTGTTTTTGAAGTATAATTGACCTACAGTACTGTGTTAGTTCCTGTTATACAACATAGTGATTTGGTATTTTTATACATTTCAAAATGATCACCAAATGAAGTCTACTTACCAAATGTCACTGTTCAAATGTATATTTATTGACTATACTCACCACACTGTATATTTCATATCTTTGATTCACTTATTTTGCACTTGGACATGTGTACCTCTTAATCTTCCTTACTTAGTGTCTTTCCTATCCCCATTTGCCTTCCCTCTAGCAACCACACAGTTGTTCTCTGTACCTGTAGCTCATTTTCTGTTCTGTTATGTTTGTTCATTTTTTTTTATTTTTTAGATTCCACATGTAAGTTAAATTATACAGTATCTGTCTTTGACTTATTTTGCTTAGTATAATGTACTCTAGGTTTATTCATGTTATTGCAAATGGCACGATTTTATTCTTTTTTATGACTAATATTCCGTTGTGTGTGTGTGTGTATATATGTATATATATCCATATTTATCCATTCATTTGTGAATGGACACTTGGGTTGCTTCCATATTTTGGCTATTGTAAATAACTCTGCAATGAATATATAGATTGCATATATCTTTTCCAGTTAGTGTTTTTGTTTTCTTTGGATGAATACTCAGGGGTGGAATTGCTGATCGTCTGGTAATTCTGTTTTTGTTTTTCAAGGAATATCCATACTGTTTTCCACAGTGGCTGTACCAGTTTGCATTCCCACCAACAGTACCTGAAGGTTTCCTTTATCTACATCATCATCATCACCTGTTATTTGTTGTCTTTTTGATAATACTCATTCTAGCAGGTGTGAAGTGATATCTCATCATGGTTTTGATTTGCATTTCCCTGATGATGAGTGGCACTGGTCATCTTTTCGTATGCCTATTGGCTATCTGTATATCTTTATAAAATATCTGTTTAGACCTTCCACCCATTTTCTAATTGGATTGTTTGAGTTTTTGATGTCGGGGCAGGAACTTTCTTTCTTCATAGGTCACTCACAGCATTAAAGCTGGAGGTAATGCAAGACAGAGGTGAGTTATATTTTATCCTTTGGGTTCCATTTTGCCCTTGTTCTTTTCCATATCTGACCTGTCTTTTTTATTGCTAGTGACTCAGATTCAACACTGTACATAGAAATGTTAGCCCAGAGAAACCAATCTACCAACTCCCACGGTTGCGTGAGCTCTAACCCTTGTGATAAATCACTTACTCTATATCATTTATCTTGATTCTGCTCTTCTTTGTATCCTGACTGATACACATAATAGTGTAAATGGGCATGGATCTTGTAGTCGTGCACCTTAGGAATCTGAGTTGTGTGAGTGCTCGTTCAACATGCTGAACGCTTAAAAGAAATCAGGATACCACAGAGCTTGAAAAAGCATCGCTGCGTCTTAAGAAATAATAAGAGGAAAAACAAGATCATGCTCAGTTTTTCATAATCTATTCAGAAACTATTAATGAAACCTAGAGAAAAATTAGAGATAACAAAAGTTTAGAGAGTGGAACTCATTTGATTTTAGCTACCTGTCCTCTGAGTGATAATAAAATGTCCTCTTCATTTTTCTTTTTCTTTTTCCTTTGACTACTTGCTGTGCATCACTGTTGTTTTTGAGAGCAAAGAGGAAAAAAAGTTTAAATGAATAATCCCCATATAAACCGTCTTCTGAGGCCAGCATATCTAAGTGCTGATTTTGCTCTTCAAAGCAACACTCATGTAACAGAGACTGCGGAGAGCTGGCAGGACTTACTTAGATCAGCTTATTTTAAAAATGAACTTCATAGTGCATACGAAGTGCTGCATTGTTGATATAGATCTCCTGATTTTGTATAAGAAACACCTCTTTATGTTTAGAGACACTAAAATTACCTTTACCTTTTCTAGCTGATATTGCTGTGTCAGCACTCGTTTCAGGAGTAAACTCGACACTATGTGATTTAATCTGTGGGTTTTTTGTTTAATTCTTCTTTGTCTCTCTACTTTTTCCTTCGTTGCATCTTTTACTGTAGGCTTCTAATAATGCTAAATAGGATTTCATTCATTTCTTTCCATTTTGTTCTAAATGACTTGAAATTTTCTATCAAAATTTCCCTGAAGCACGAAGTTTGTGTCATCATTTGAATTCAAATTCTATGTGCATGAGCTCTGAAAATGTAAGCAAAAAAAAAAAAAAGTAATTTGAGAAAAATTTTCTTTTTAAAATAATCTCTACATACATTTGTTTTTTCCGGGAATATTAGATTTAAAGATCAGAGGGTAGAATGTACCAGTGCACTCAGACCCATTAAGTTTAGAGTAAGATGTTTTTGTTTGTTTAATTATTATAGACACTTTTACATTATTTTTAAATTAGACATTTTCTTCTCTTTGCAAACTTTTTTCTTAAAACATAACTTTAATGTATTCTAAATATCTTGTCATTAAGTTTTAATATCATTTTATCTTTATTTCTTTTTAACTGTAAGCATAGTAATACTACTCCTTTTGCTGACATCTGGTCATTATCCAAGGTGGAAAACAAGGAACCTACTGCCCAACCCCCTCTCCCCAACCAGCATTGACCCCAGGAAATCAGGAAATGCTCCTACTACTTGATTATAATTAAAATTTAGAGAGGTGTGACCTATTTAAATTCTGGGCTTTGGAGTCTTCCTCTTCATTCTTGAGGATAACAGATAGGTTCTGGTATTTTATGTTCCAAGAAGCATCACTGCAAAGATTGATCTATGGATGAGTAATGATCAGTGAAAGGCTGACACACAGCAGGAGGTATAGTATCTTTTATGGTTAGGAATCTGATATGCTGCAGTAGGGTTTCTTCAGTTTACACTTGCATTTCCTTATTACCTTGATGCTTGGATATAGCACATGTAAAATGAGGGTGAGACCACAAATGAAAGGCTTTTGTAAGAAAAGGAAGAAATATTATTGATGAGTTATTTTAACCAAGTCTTTTGAATTCACAGTGGAATTCTTTTTCCTCAAAAGTGCTGTACTAGAGCTGGCCTCATAGCCTGTGCATATGCTATTCCCTTTGCCAGGAATATGCTTTCCCTTTCATTGACTACCTTTCCTTTCTCTGACTTGAACTTCAAATTATAGTGCAAATGTATTTCCTTGTAGAAACCTTACTTGGCACATCATGTTAAATAAAAAGTCTACCGTTAATTCCTCTTACATCTTCCTGCATATTTTTCTAAAAAGTAAACATTTACTGTTATTCATCATTGTTTATGTGGTTTTAAAATAATTTACTCAACACTTTTATAAGCCATCCGAGGTCAGAAATGATGTGTTTTGCTCAGCATTACCTCTTAGCATTAAATACAGTGCCTGGCAAATAGTTGGTTATTGCAGTTATCAGAGGTGGTCTGACACCCATTTTCCATATTTCTGTAACAGCAGAGTTCAGTTTGGTTCACGCGTGCGTTGTACCCACACATTGTTGGAACCAGGAATAATAATAACAAAGAATCTGTGCATGGGAGAAGAAGGGAGTTGGGACGTTAGCCGGGAGAGAGAGAGGCTCAAGAGTTGGGCAAGTCTTGTGCGGCTGCGCGGACTTTGTTGCGAGACACTGTGGTGGTGACAGTGTTTCGCAACAAAGTGTCGGTAAAACCGGCCAAGACATGGCAGACTACCATTTAGGAAATTTTCCATCCCCCCAGGTCTGCAACATTCAAAAGTCCCGCGCGCGCCGATAATAGCCAGTCACTAACCGCTACATCTGCTTCTGTTAACTGCTTGCTTGCTTGCGTCTATAAAAGGGCTTAGCTGTAAGCGTTAGGCGCGATTCTCATCTGTAGCTCCTGTGGGTGATGTGTCTCGGGACACACCGAGAGTTCGCCCCTGCGCAAGTTAAAGCTTTGGCCAATAAAGTAACACCTTTTTTGAGTCCTGAACGTCTCTGAACATGTTTCTCTTGCCGGTGGATATGACAACATGACTCGAGGAATTGCATTCACTTCAGCACCTAGATAATTCTCAGTTGATCGAACTCAGTCATTATCATCCACCTTCCCTTGCATGTGACTGTCTTGGGTTTGATATATAAAACATTCTCTCCACTGAGACTTCGAAAAGTTGCATGCACCACAGTGTTCATTGCAGCACTGTTTATAATAGTCAAGACATAAAAGCAACCGAAATGGCCATCCACAAAGCACTGGATAAGGAAGATATACTATACATACATAATGGAATATTAGTCATTTTCAGCAACATGGATGTACTTAGAAATTGTCATACTATCTGAAGTATATCAGATAGAGAAAGACAAATATCATGAGATCACTAATGTGTGGAATTTAATACAAATGATACAGAAGAACCTACACAACAGAAACACACTCAAAGGTTTTGAAACCAAACTTAACGTTTACCAAAGGGGAAATGTTGGGGGAGGGGTAAATAAGGAGGTTGGGATTGATATATACTCACTACTATATATAAAAGAAATAGGTAACAATGATCTATGTATAGTACAGGGAAATTTACTCAATACTGTATAATAACTGGGAAAAGAATCTGAAAAGGAACACATATGTATATGTATAAGTGATTTACTTTGCTGTATGTCTGAATTTAACACAACTTTGTTAAGTCAACTATATTACAATAATTAAAAAAAACTAAAAAGACAAGAGGTAAATTTAGTGCGGATGTGGAGAAAAGGAACCCTTGTACACTATCTTGGGGAACATAAAGTGGTACATTCACGATGGAAAACAGTATAGAGATTTCTCAGAAATTAAACAGAACTACCATGTGATCCAGCAATCCCACTTCTGCATGTATATCCAAAGGAAATAAAAACAGGATATCAAAGAAACATCTGCATTCCCATGTTTATTGCAGCATTATTTATAATAGCCAAGATATGGAAGCAACCATGGATGGATGAATAGATAAAAAAATGTGTATGTATACACACATACATATATATATTTGTAATAGCCAGTAAAATATTATTCAGTCATAAAAAGAAGGAATTTGTCATGGTATAAATGAAACTTGACGCCCCATGCTAAGTGAAAGAAGCACAAATACTGTATAATCTCACTTAGGTGTGGAATCTAAAATAATCAGATTCATAGACTTATAGTGTAGAATTGGGGTTGCCAAGGGCAAATGAGAGAAGGTGGTAAAAGTGTACAAATTTCCAGTTATATATAAATCATGGGGATTTAATGTATGGCACGGTGATGATAGTCAACAGTATTTTATTTTATACTTGGAAAGTTACTACGAGATTAATTCTTAAACGTTCTCACCATACATAACAAAGAAAACTATGTGAATTGATGGATGTGTCATTTAACCATATTGTGGTAATCACTTCACAGTATATATGTGCGTCAAATCATCACATTGTGAACCTTAAATTTACACAATATTATATATCATTTATATCACAATAAAACTGGAAAAAATAGAAAAGAAATTCAGTATTAATTCCTGTCAGACTAACTCAATGTTCTGATCTTGATGGTTTGATTGCAACATCACCTAATCAATGAAACAGGGAATTTTGTGTTTGTGTATGTGAGGGTTCCCCCCCCAGAGAAATTTATAATGTAAATTAAATTTAAAACAAATATTACTGATTATATAAAATTTTAATAATTTGTGTTATTATAAATAGAAATTTAAAATGCAGTTTATATTCATGGAAATGTTACTCAAATAATACCCCTATGCTTCTTGAATGCATACTGTGCTGTGTTTTACCATTAGGAAACATTTGAAAATCCTAGAATCAGGACAGAATCCTTCGTTCTGCATTAACATTGCCATGGACTCATCATAGAATCAATTTTATGTGAGCTTCTCACATAAAACTCCTCTGACCAAACTCTCATAATTTGTCAATTTAGAAGAGTTAGATTATTACTAAGATGTTTCACATGATATCTTCAGAATAGAAAATCCTCAGAATTTGACAATGTGATGAGAGCAATAGCAGTGGAATTGTGCATTTTGGAGAAAATTTCAATTGATAAGTGATTAACTTAAAATTTCACATTCAACCTAAATGAGTATTTTGTCATCCTTTCTCATTAACGTTTGGTTCCGGCTAAGTGATATTAAGCTACCTGTGTACTTGGGTGTGGCTAGAGGGATTGACATCCTTTCATTTCCAAGGTTTTGTCGTTGCTCATATTAATAATAGGGTCTGGTTTGATACTTTGTTCTTATCATACAATGACAGATCTACAGGCAATTTAACGATCTCCTGCTCATTATGTACTGGCTTTTACTTTG